>VDFB02145625.1:0-23438 GCA_007258455.2 Sequoia sempervirens | reverse complement strand
ATCTAGAAGAGAAAAGTATTGTTTTCCTGCAAGTGAATCTAGAACTTGGTCTATGAAAGGAAGGGGAAAATGGTCCTCCTTGGTGGAAGCATTGATTTCCCTATAATCAACACAAACTTTCCACTTCCCTCCCTTTTGGGAACAATCACCAATGGAGACACCCACTGGCTATCTGAAATTGGGTAGATAAATCCTGCATCTAGCAATTTTTGTAGTTCCCTTTTTACAATTTCTCTTAATGCAGGGTTAATTCTTCTTTGTGGTTGCCTCACTGGTGTACAATCATCTCCAACGTATATCCTATGAGTGCATATCTTGGGGTCCAACCCCATCATATCATGGTAGTCCCATGTAAATGCATGTTGGTGGGTTCTCAGTAAGTTTTTCAAAGTCAGTTGTTGTTCTTCACTCAACTTGCTATTAATATTTAAATATTTTCCTTCTGACACTTGCACTTGTGTGGTTATCTCTATCATAGTTGTTTCACTAATGCTTGGTATCTTGAGTTCATGTGGTAGCAATGTATGAAACATACCTATTGTTGCAGGAAGAGCAGGCAGAAGGGTTTTCACTAGACCAACAGAACTAGATGCATTAGAGGATGATGCTTCCTCCACCTCACAATGGTTTTGAATTATGTTAGACAATACTTCCATCTTCTTCTTGAAGCTGCATGAAAGAACTTCTACCTAACATCATAAGTTGTGCCATAGTCACCAACATGTGGCCATATAGGATTTTCCATGTCAGGGGATGGCTGAGCAAGAGGGTAAAGAGCAAGCTTTTTGGTGATCTTCCCATCATAAATGGTCATGTCTCCTAACCGACATCCAATATAGGCATTTTTTGTTGCTAACCATGGTCTTCCAAGAATAATGGGATACCCGCCTAGTGTAGCTTTAGGAGAAATAATCATGAAATTTGTTGGGTACTCCCAGGAGTCTAGAGTTACCACAAGATCCTCTACTATACCATCAGGCTTAACAGTGGAACTATTAGCAAGTTGCAGGATAGTAGGAGTAGATCTCATGCTTGCAACATTTAGTTGTTGCAAGATGTCCTTAGTCATTACATTTATTGTTGCTCTGAAATCAATTAGAGCATTCTTTATTTGGACCCCATTTATAACAACTCCTACCACGGGACTACCTAGGTTATTGTACTTGGGGACAATCACTTTCCCAAGCATGATGTCAGCCAACTACCCCACCACATGAACCGTAGTGGGGTCTTTCTTTTTCCTTCCTGACTTCTTGAGGCATGCTTCCTTAATTTCTTTTCCATATATAGGAACATCTTTGATAGCCTAAAATAGAGGTATCTTGACACATATATGCTTCAACTAATCTAAAATGTCAAAGGTTTTTTCCTCCTCTCTTCCTCTCTTTGCTTAGCAACTTCCAATCTCTAAGGAAATGGTGGTTCTTGTTCACCAGTTGGACTTGTGGATTGGTTCGTGGTTTTAGGTGCACTTAGTCAGCAATGTGACATTTACATGCTTCCTCTTCTCCTTCCACATGAAGCTCAATGATAATGGGTGTGGAAGGAGCTAGAAAAGTAGTTCCTGAACACAAGTGGATGTCACTTACACTCACAGCATATGCAGGAAATTGATTTGGATCAGTGGAGTAGACTAGTTGTTTTTGTGGTTTGTTATTTGGGTTAGGTGTGGGCTAAGCCGGGTAGCCGAAAGTAGGCTTCTTAGGTGTATTTGAACTTGCACTAGAAGGAGAGGCATTATAGCAAAGTTGTTGGGGTCGAATGCGGGTCGCATGCAACTAGTGGTCCGCTTCTGGCTTCATTATTGTCCTCTCTCCATTGAGATGTTTTCTAGTTTCCTGGAGGTGCCACACTTCCTTTGAAATTACAATTTCAATTCCCCCGAGGTTTCTACCAATCGGGTGGAGATTTTGGTGATTAGGTCAAGAATTTGAGGGTTACTCCAAGTGTTGTGGTGATCCTCCATAATTGGATGGATATGGGGTTTCCATTACAATGTGATGAATAATAATTGAAATATGGCCCACCAAAAGATAGTGGATCCGATGGAATACCTTGTCTTGATCCCATGGCCTCCTTTTGTGCAACGTGAGTAGACTGATCCTCTTCAACCTAGGATTTGGCTTGAACCTGAGGTGGAATCTTTCATCACAATATTAGCTACCATCTTGCATCTTACACTCCTTTTGTTTGGTAATGAGGGCAATATTCTCGCCAACATTGCCTCCTTTGTTTATTCTTAGCTTGAAGTGTATCCAACTAGGTTGACAGATTGTATATGATGTCTTGCTTGAAGTCTGACAACAAGTGAGTAATATCCATTCTTGATACTCCATTGATAGATGACTTACCCATAGAGGATTAGTAAGCTCTCCCTTTCTTTGAAGTTGTCCTAGAATAGTTTTGACATATCTTCTTGATATCCTCCCAAGGAACTTGGGTGATATTTCCTCCTACCATTAGCTCCAAGGCATCAGTACAACTCTCATTAATCCATCTAAAAAAGAGTAGCTTTTGTGAGTCTTCATTGAGTGTATGGTGTGGGGATTTTTGTAGGAAAACTAGAAACCTTGAAATGTAATCCTCTAGGCCCTCATCTTCCTTTTGCTGCATCCTAAAAATGTCATCTCCTCTCATGTCATTGCCTCTACAATATTCCTTTTACTTCTCAAGGAACTTTGTCTTCATGTCCTCCCAAGTCTCTACAATATTTCTACCTAGGCTCATAAACCATCTTAATGTAGCTTCTTATAGGGTGGTAGGAAATAGCTTAAGCCTATGGGCATCAGTGGTATAGTCATAACTCCTACAGAGTATATCAAACTCAAACAAGAAAGTATTAGGATCTTCTATGACAAGTCCATAGAACTTAGGAAGGAGTGAAGGAGGGATATTTTTGAGGTTTTCAACTTCATTCTGATGAGCAATGGGGAAAGGAAAAGCTAGTTGGTTAGGTCTATTTTGTTTGCATCACCCATGCCTCACCATGGAGTTCCAAAGCAAAGTGATTCTCAATCTCGATTTTGTTCTTCGTAGGAAATTTCTTAATCGGGTCGTATCAAGAAATGCATCATGAAAGTGATGTGGCTCTCTTATTCTTCTTCTTCGAAGATTTGGCTCTTCTAGCTAAATGGATCGATCATTAGGAAGGAATCTCCCATGATCATCTCTCCTCCTTCCTCTATGCATATAGTATCAACTCAATATCAACCACCTCACACAAAGAATTGGCAAAAGAATAGTGGATCATTACTTTCTTAAATGAGGGGTATACTAAGAACAAACTTGCAAAAATACTACAATAGGAAAGAAGCTATTAATGACTCCAAATAACTCCCTAGTTTGACACCATCCCCACAATGGCTTTAAAAAATGTTGGCTCTCCTATAATGATTTAACAATCATCCTGCTAAAAGTTGTGGATTCATAGATTAGGCATCTAACTGAATAGTTGTCTTAATCACCATGAAGGTGTATTTAACTTGTCAACCTAGGGACGTAGACTTGAAATGGGTCAGCACAATATGTGCACTAGGAATCCATAATAACCATCTTCATTCTACAACTAAGAAAGACATAATGTTGAAAGTAAATTGCTTGGAAAGAAATAACATCAATGTTGAACATCAACCAACAACTATACTAAGCTAAAGTACATGACAGAAATGAAAATCTGAGCAAAAAATTATAGGAAACTACTTTGTTTGCTTTGGCTATAGGAATAGTCACAGAATGGAATTCTAGTGGCTACAGGAACAGACGGTGCTAGATTATGAACTAATTGTTGAACATAAAGTATTAACTAAACTAAAGGATGGAATGCTCACCAAGTGGGCCCCCTTGGATGAGTATCCCTTAAAACAAATGTAAAATCAGATGCACGAACTAATAACTTCATTTTATTCATTGGAAAACATGAGTACAATAGAGCAACATAACTGTATTGAAAAACTAGAAATGCAAATACAACATCAGATCAATCAACCTCCCGAGAAGGAGCATCTGAGTCTTATTTATAGGAAGAAAATCTACTAACTAACTACCTAGCATGGCGGTCAACTCCAATAGATTAGGAGGACACACTTTAGGGAAAGCATAAAAAGTGGAGGAGGTTATGCATGCGTGGACCGTCACATGTTTGTCTTAACACGCATCTAGCAATAACAAGAATTCCTATATATTTGCTCTCAACAAATAATTAAGACCATTTACAAGGAGGTTACAATCCTTTGATTTAAACTAGGAATTTCCCTCTTGCTGAGAGTCTTCCCTCCATTGGCTTTTGAACAATCACCTTGTTGACCTTTACGACGAATGACCAGCTGGTAGAATCTTCCTCAGTTTTGTAGGCTTCTAATTATATTTGCATAACAATATTAGTATGCACAACAATTGCATATCTATAACTATCTTAAAGTAAAATTCATTAATCCACATGTAAAATTAACATAGATAGTTCATATAGCATGTCAATGTCATTTAAAGGTTACAAAAATAAGCTTATGCCCAATGCCTATGGTTTTGAGGAAATATCATAAAAAGGTCAATATCCAAGTATCAAAGTATATGACAACTACAAAAAATGGATAATTAACTCTATCCAAATTGAGCCATAAACTGGACTCATCACACACCTTCAGTTTCATTAGTTTTTGTTACAATTTACCTTCATTTCTAGGTGTTTTTGCATATCATAATGTGTTTTCAAACATCTTGCATTTTAATAGTTTTTCTTTAATAATCAATCTCTTTTATCTATTCTTTGCATTTAGATCATTTCGTTTAGGCATATCTCAACCATATTAGCATTAGTCTTGAATGAATCCCTAAGTTTTTGTGGGTTACCTTTCTCCTTTTAGGTGCAAAACCCTAGAAGTGCAAGAGAGTGCCTACCTACAAAAATTGGTGATACACTACCTACTACACTTTATTACAGTCCTTGAAAATAATTTAGATTTTTGTTCAACCAAAAATGATAATTCTCTATGATATTAGTCTTTCTCCAAGCTTGTAGATTAAGGATATTCATTCGATATGCCCATGTACGTTTCTAATCCATTGTTCATTGGACACCTTGACTGTGTAACATGTTTTCAATCCAATGAAGCTTTGAAAAAATCAAAAGGCTGCTACCACCCATGTATATATAATATAAAACTCTTTAAAAATATTCCTAAGCATCCAATTATGCAAAACTAGACTACTACTCATATTTATCCTTCTAAGATTGCCCTGCTACAAGCTCTGCCTTTTGTGCTTAAATGTTGAACCTACTGTCAATATTTTATCAACTGCCCTCTATCAACTAGCATGGTTGTCTCCATTCTTGGAGTCTACCCTTGAAATATTGTCATCCATTTAATCTTTTGCATTGGTATTGCACTTGGTTTGTCTTTCTTTTAAGATTTCCTTGCTCAGTCCTCCTTTGGTGATCTTTAAGATTTCCTTGCTCAGTCTTCCTTTGATGATCTCTTAACTTCCATCAATGTCATGGTCCTTAAGTTACTGTCATTTTCATAAGCTGTACTTGTTGATTAGCTTTCATTACAAGGCATTAATTTCATGCATTTCCATCAATCTCAGTCCTTGTCACTATCATGCTTTCACACAGTCAAAATCACATTCCACCATCCATGAATCTATGTATCTCATTATTTCATTGTCCATTGTCATAACCATGATGAAGCTACTACCCTTTGAAAACTTCATGATTATTCCTCTAAAACTATGCCTTGTCAAACATTTAAGGGACTGGCCTTTGGCTATTTGAACTACCCTATAACCTTGATGTAGACTACCCTACTTGGTTTCTCTTTTGCCACTCTCATTGACTCCTAAATCATAAGAAATAGAAATGTAGATATCATTAGGGAAAAACTCCTTGTATTTCCATTTTTCAATAGTCGTAAGGACTGTCCTTTTCAAATGAATTATTCTTTAATGCTTATGACTGAACTTCTTTATGATTTGGACTTCTTTCCTTTTGTTGCACAAAGGACTTTCATCTTTTCCTTATTGACATTTCATTTAAAGATAAAATTGTCCTCTGCTTCTTTTGCATTTATCATTATCTCTTTTCAAACCTTGATCATTGTTTGCACTTTTCCTAAAGACTCTTGACTGTGCTCTCATCTTTGAATCATCCTTACCACTATCGCTTTCCTTTCAATACATATGGACTATCTTTGGTTGTTATGAGTTTTTACTTTGAAACTTGGAACCATTTGGAATGATTATCCTATTCCTTGTGAAAGTCACCTTTTGCTAGCTGAATGTCATATATTATGCAAGGTGGCTACCAAGTGACTATCTTTTGACCTGCCATGCTCAACATGCTCTCACCTTGCTATTCATTTTTAAGAATTCCATGGAAACGCTATGATATGATTTTCCATGCTTGATATTGTTCACATTAATGAGTCACTACCTTATTTATTTACATATTCATAATGAAAGTCATCTACTCATTTGTGTAAACTGCATTGTTCACTATCTTCTTCATTTGCCAAGGACTACTCTTTGAGCCTTAAGGTGACTATCAATTCACTAATTTAAAGAGACTTTCCTAATCACATTGACTATGACTCCTTTGACTGTCCTCATTGTTGCTTCATTTTCCATTGATTCTCTTCAAGACATTTGCACAGTCCTTTTCATAACTCATTGTCATTTGAAGAGGATTGTCTCCTTTCATCTTCATAAGTATTGTCATATATTTGAAATAAGATGATTGTCCTTGGTGACTTGAATTTTGTCTTGAAGAGACTTTACTTCTTGGTGACTTGAATGTGTACATTTATAAATTTTCCATCCCTTATATGACTATCCTTTGAAATTGTTAAGGACTATGAAACATTACATGATGATTAGTGACTATCCTTTGGAAATTTTGGTAAACACCTTCACCTATTTTTGTCTTACCTAAAAGCATTATGTTACCTTCTTGGACTGCCCTACCTTGATAAAGTTGTTTCCCTTTGGTTGTCATCCCTACCATGTTTTCAAGTCTAGTTGTTTTTCCATATGGCTTATCCTTTCACAAGTCATCCTTTCTTTGACCTAGCATGAATGCTTTCACCCCTTTACTTTGGTGATTTTCATGATTTTTTGTGGCTTATTATCATACTCACTATCCTTCATGGATAAGTGACTGTGCTTTGGGTATAAGACTTCCCCATTTATTTACCTTGGCTTTCTTCTTTCAAGACTGTCATGATATCCTTTGCTAACCTCTTATCAAAATTGCTTGATGGAACTACAATTGTATTTTATGGTGAATAATGACTACATTCTTCATGTGATCTCAACATACTATCATTATCATACTAATGAATATCCTATGAGGTGATTTTCTGCCTCTTAATTCTTGATAACTCTTTTTAACTGTGTGTTTAGTACTGTCATTCAAAGGTCTTTATGATGGTTGCTCCAAACATTTAAAATAAATGTGAATAGCTGATTGAAAAGGTCTCTAGCTTGACTTTCCTCTCATGTATGTCATGATTATGTCATTGAAATATTAACATGACAATCCCTACTCATCCACTAACCCTTTGCAACCACAAAATGATTCATGCAGCTTAACATACTTTGCACATGCCCACAAGGACACATCTATATTTGATACCTTGTATGAGAGCATCGCAACTTTCAGATATGTCTATATAGTCATCTTCTTGAATTTGAGGTTTTGAATGTATTTGTGGTTCATGATCAAACCTATGCTTAAGTAACTATCATAAGCCATGTAATTTATGACTTGACAGTTAACCCTATGTACTATGTTTGTTTTAGTATCCTAAATCCTAACATCTTTGACCTCCCAAACAAGATCATTTTTATCACTTTTGTTGACATAATATTTTTCTTGTTTCAATATTTCTTCTTTAAAGTTTGTAGGTTGACTATGAATTATAGCTTCTTTGATTGTCATAGTTTTTCACTACAAATGATTGTCCATGGAAGCTTTGTGAAAACCACTAAAACATTTGAAAAAAAATTGATGCTCTTGTCTTGTAAGTATTTATCTCTACATCTACCTTGATGAGAACCTTTTGACTGACATAGGAGCCTTCATGTTGCTCTTTCACTATGCAAAATATCATGAAAACTCTCATAGATGCACCTCTCCATCACATGCAAAGGAACGTTGTCATTTAAAATGTACTCCACATAACATGGCTTATTAAAAGTGGCATTGATTCTTTGAAAATAATAGGTATAACCTATTTAAAGGGTTATGCTTCTTCCATTTTTAGACTTTATGCTTGCTTAGGGATTTCAATATGTTCTTTTCAAAATTTTAGCAACCATGCTACATCTTTATATCAATAATAGGGAATGAACTTAAAAGGAAGTGTACATACCTTTGTGCATAATAAAATCAAACTCCTATCTTTGTATGGTTGCATGGTTGGGCATGCCTAAAAAATCACGCCCTCAGAGGATCAAAAACTCTTTTCTAACTCCTTGTCTTTAATGAAGATAATTCAACTGAAACTCCTCCAAATACCCATGCAAACTCCTCCAAACTTCAGTTCCAACAAAAGAAAACCCTAAAGCCTCCTCCACGTGAAGTATTTTTCCATTTTCCTCCTTTCCTCTTAATGTTGATACCCAAACATGAGTTATCTCTTCTTTTTTTCCCTTTCAACGTTAGCTTTTCCCCTTTTTTAACATGAAACCTCTCCCTTTTTCACACAATCCATTATCTTCCCTAAGTTTGGTTTGGATTCTTGAGATAATATTTATGAAAACCTTTTAATTACCAAAACCTAATTAAAGGTAAGAATGATTAACGCCTTTTTCTAAGGAATAATTGTTTTAAGACAAAAATATTTAAAATAAAAAATATTTTAAAATAATTGCAAAAAAAACAAAATGGACTATAGTTACTTCTACCAATAAATTATAGTTATACTTTGATGATTCTCATATTCAACATGGATCAGGATAGGAGTCCTATTCATTACACCCCAAGGGGATTGCATACCAAAGTCATATTGGTTGGAATTTCCATGCACAAATAATATAGCCAAATATGAAGCTCTTATTACAAGGTTAAGGATGGAAATACAATGGCATATAAAATATTTACAATTTTATGGTGATTCATTACTAGTGGTGAGACAGGTCAATGATGACTATTAAACTAAAGATGATAAAATACTTCCCTACAAAAGGACGTTTGATAGCTTCAAGTAATATTTTACTACAACATCCTTTGAACAAATACCAAGAGTCAACAACAAGGTCAAAGATGCTATGTAACCATTGGATCTCTCCTAGACATGATGCATAATAGTCACAAATGTGAATTTCTTGTTGAGAAACTATTGATATTAGCATTCAAAGTCCCTAAATCAGAATTTGTGTGTGAAATTGTTAATCCCAATTCCCCTTGGTGCCATGAAATCTACACCTATCTCCAAGATGGTACCATACCACCCAACCTCACTTCCAATCTCAAGAAAACATTCATTTGCCAATCCTCTCACTTCACCATACTTGGTGACGCCCTTTATCAAAATGTCTCGGTGATAGAATGCTTAGGTGTATTAACTCAAAAGAAGCTTCAACTACCCTACATGAGGTACATGAAGGTGTTTGTGGATAATATTATAGCATCCTTACCTAGCTATGAAGCTACTAAGGACATGTTACTATTGGCCAGCCATGGATTAGAAATTGCATCAGTTTGTTAAGAAGTTCTTACAATGTTAGCAACATGGTGATATCATTCATGCATCGACACAATAATTGAGATCTATTACAACACCATGGACCTTCTCACAATGGGGACTCAACCTCATAGGAAATATTTCACCTACATTCTCTAGCAACCATAAGTTCATCATTATGGCCACAAAGTATTTTACAAGGTGGATCAAAGCCATTCCCCTCACCTACATTATCGAAAAAAAAATCTCTAAGTTCATCCTAAACTTCCTCATTTGTTGGTATGGTGTCCCTCATGCCATCATCACATATAACATGACACATTTTAATAATTAGGATGTCTAAGATATTTGTGCCCAATTCCATATTTAATGTGTCACTTCTCCACTCCATACTACCCCCAAGGAAATGGGCAAGATGAAGCATCTAACAAAACTATCTTGAAAATTCTCAAGAAGATAGTTAATGATGTTGGTTGTGACAAAAAATTTCAGCTAAACCCCACCTTATGGGCTTACCGTACCAACATTCGAACACCTATGAGTGCTACCACTTTTTCCCTAGTCTATGGCATTGAATCCATCTTTCCCATTGAGGTTCAACTCCCATCATTGAGGGTATCATTACAACATCTAGTCGACGATGAATAGTATAGGATATCCAAACTAGAAGAGCTCGAATTGTTAGATGAAAGATGTCTTAGTGCACTCAACAATCTACAAGCTTACCAAAACCATCTTCATTGTACCTATAACAAAAAAATCAAGAATGATACATTATAGCTAGGAGATCTAGTTCTCAAGGAGAACCAAATGAAATGATTGGATCAAAATAGTAAAGGAAAATTTAAACTGAATTAGTTGGGACCTTTTATCGTCATAACAAGCTATGGCTTTGGAGCCTATCAACTAGCTACACCTGAAGGTGAACCCTTACAAGATCCTGTCAATAGCAATCATCTTTAGTGGTTCTATGCTTAGACCCATCGGGATATCCTAATTTATTTTTTAAATATCTAAAAAAGGAAATAAAATAGTAAAGAGAAAAATTGTCCTTTAGTGAAAACCACTTCAATGTCACTTTGGACAAGTACCTTGGTGAAAAATTGGCAAGTAGGCACCATGTGTAATGGGCACCATATACCATCTACTAAGGTTCTCTACCATTTCATCCATACTAATTTTACTATCTCATTCATATCCATTCCTTCATCCACCATATTTTTGCCTATGAACCTAGCATGACTTGGTAATTTTATCGATATCCAGCGTTACCTTTCATTTCCTAGTATCTCCTAGGGTCATCTCACCTAGTCCATAATAAAGTGATCCTACATCTAACTGGGGTCATTTTACTGATCCTATTATTTGGATTGGATCCTTATTTAGTACCTAAATTTGAAAATCCAAAAAATACCCAAATAATTTGAAAATCCAAAAGCATCCAAATAATCTAAAAATCCGAAAAACATTCAAATAACAAAAAACATTAAAAAACTTCAAAAGCTCCAAAAAACGTCCTCAAATATTCCAACAAAAGTTCAAAAATAGCCAAAAAATTCCAACAAAGTAAGCAAAAAAAAATGTGGCAATCATCAAAACCTAGAACAATCATGAAATATTACTAGCATTGACCATTGTCAAAACAAACCAACAACCTACATACCAATTTCCTAAAGCATCTAATTCAACATCCAACAACGTCACCTTAACAGATACATTGTTCCTACAATAGGCACAATCATGGATTAACAATTATAATCTCTCTAGTAAGAGGTATGATGACTTTGACATGTTTTTGTCAGTCGATATTTTCTTTTGATTTATCTTTTGTCTCATTCCATCGCTTTCTTGAAGCCACCTTGATCTTCAATATCTTGATGTGTCTAGAGAGGTACGTAATGGGGCATGGTCATTTCTTTCGTCTACTACGTTTGTGGGGTGTTCTTGTAATACGAACATGGAAAATACTTTCCTTGTGTGTATAGGTGTAGTTTCAAGCAATACAACAAAATTTTTCCACCAAGTTCTTTATACCTTTTGTTCATAAGGCCTAACTTTCATCGAAGCTTACTTCTCTCACATTATCAAAAAAGGTTTCTCTATGTTAGGCATAAACAAGGATTCTCCTATTTTTTTGTAGAGTCAAAGTCCATGCAATAGATACGACACACCCTAGTTCTTCATACCTTGGTGCATGGTGTCTACTTTCTATATAAAAATAAGGATTTCTCTACATTCTTTACTATAACCTAAAGAAAAAGTGAAATCATCTATCCTATCTCATCCCCAATAAAATATTAAATCAAAATAATCATATCTTTTCTTGATATTTTATCAACATCATCCTATCCATCTAAATCATTCATCTATCTATCTCTCACCTATCAATTAGTTCTTCTAATAATATATCCTTTCTTCTATCCTCTTCATCTTACTAACTATTCTATCCATGTATCATGATATAAACAAAAATATGCATTGCATCATACATCCACAAATCATTAGTCTCATCATAACATCACATCCTACATCCACAAATCATTAGTCTCATCATAAAAACACATCCTACATCCACAAATCATTAGTCTCATCATAAAAACACATCCTACATCCCCATATCGTTAGTCTCATTATAAACATTATGCATCCATACATCATAGTATCATTGTATAATCAATCGTGTAAATGCATTATAAAAACACAACAAAAATAATCATAGCATTTCATCATATATCCATACATCATAATATCACATCATCATCTAATCTAAGCATCATCATGGTATCCATCATGACATATCATACATCCTGCATAATCATAACAATATCACATCATTAAATGCATATATCATAATCATATACATCATAAAAATCCATCCATTACATGCATAGTAACATCCATGTCAAATCACATCAATATCTCATATCTCATATTTCATCAAAAATGTGTCATGGTATAAAAATAATATGCATCGAATATGTGTACAATGGGATATCAAGACCCATCAATACATTAAAAAATCATCAAATAATATGTCTATATATCAAAATACAATCAAATACATAGCTACATAGAGCTACACCTCTCCTCCCAACTTGGAAAAGGAGAATGCAGAGGATCCGCCTGCTAATCTCTAGGCTTCTAGCTCCCTGACCTTTGTCCCCCTAATGGCCCTAGCTATGATGGTGGTTGAGGTGGGTACCCCATTGATCCTCCCTCAAATCTTCCTCTGCCTACTACACTCCTCATTGAAAATTTGGGAGATCTCCCAGGTGGCATCACTACCTCATATAATGCCCTATAATATGTGGCCTCCTGGGTGAGTAACCTCACCTCCCTCATGTGAACAACCATGGATACCATCACTCTATATCCTATAGCCTCTAGCTACTACCTTTGGGCCTACTCTTTGTCCCTCTCAACTATAAGTTGCACAACCTGAGCCTTCGCCAGCTAGCGACAGGCTAGCTCTAAATCTCACTCTATTGTCATTTGTGCTAGTTGGACAACGAGAGTGTCCCTCTATCCTCTATAGCGTCTCACTCTCTATGAGCCTAATTTCACTTAGAGAGCTACCCTCAGTCATACATAATTTGTATCTACACCCCTAGGCATGTCTTCCCCTCCTCTTTGATCCTCTCCTCGAGGTGTCACCACAAGTACTACTTTTTGGTGTTCCTAAGTAGGACCTCCACTCTCTCCTATTAATGCCTCCACCTCAGCTCTTTGCCTTTATCTTTGAGCCCTCCTTTCCTCCGCTTCTCTCCTCCTTTGGCTACCACATCATACTCAATTGTAGTGTTGGGATCCTCTGCTCCATTTTCCCATATCCATTGAAATGGCGTTAACTATAAGAACTCGGTGACCGCAATATGGGGCACAACCATAGTCCCCCACTCACCAATCTCTCTGGGTATGTGCAAACATCACATGGTAGTCAGGGGAAAGCAAATCTCATGCCTCACCAAACTATCTTCAGACTCTATATAGAAAGTACCTCTCTAGGATGTGTGGTGTCCTGATCAACTACCATGTTTGTTGGTAGTATGGAAGGTGAATGCCATCATTTATGCAGGCCTCACACTACAACCAAGGTCTCTAGATGAACTCGTCCATATCATCAATGATCCACCTCCAGTAATCTAAATCCTCAAGTCGTCGTTGTGTCAAAAATGTGTCATATCTATATACAAATAGGTCTCCCATTGCTTTGGCTACCTATCCAATAGGTCTCATGACAACTATATGCTCCTATGCCCAGATGTGAAGTAATGTAGCACCAACTGGAAAATTGGTGGCTGACCTATAGACCACCTAATGCATATCATGGTATAAATGGGTGAGAATATAGGGTCCCCATGTATATACTTGACCATCCTATAACATCTCCTCTAGGACATATTCCCATCCAGCCAATAATCCTCTAGACTATCGATCTCGTATAATCTACCCACAAATGAGTCCTACTATAACCTAGATAATATCTTTTGCAACACCAATGTATGGTCGTAGATTAATGTGTCCATCGTGTATTTCCAACTCATCATCAAATAGAACCCACTCTAATGCCTTTGCACCTAAATCTGGATCATTTGTGACCCTATCACCCTCGATGGGAATCCTTAGAATGTGCCACACATCCTCTAATATGATGGTGGCCTCACTAGTAGGTAACCTGAATGAGGAGGTATCTGAATTCCATCTCTCTATGATAGCAGTCATGAAAGCCCAATACACTCGGATCTCTAGCATATATGCAATTTGAAATAGATTGAGAACTTCTAAGAACTCGACGTCCAACTCACTAAGACAAGTCATCCAGTCCAGAACTTGTGGTTGTCGTTCCCTAGACAAAATAGGATCAAGTATAGCCTGCAAGCATAACACCCACAATATCAATTTGTCAAAAAAATTGATAAAAAATATAACTTTACAAACCCCTGAATCAAAAGTGACCTTTCTCCAAAAGCATCTTTTTGTCATAGTCATAAGCGTTCTCTTTTTCAAAAGTGTCACATTACAATTTCAAACGTGAAACTTTTTACAAATGCGTCACTAGGTCTCAGTCAAAAGCAAATGACTTTTCATAAGTGACATGCTTTGACAAACACATCACGTTGAGTTTCAGATGTTTCATGTCAGCGTTCAGAAGCGTTGATCATAGATTGATGCATTTGATGACCTAATTTGTCCTAGCATTTATGACACCTAAAACCATGTGTAAATGTGAAAGGGTTAGATACGTATCGGGGGATCTGCTTTGTTTGCACAGTGTGTAGCTCGAGGAGTGAGGACCATCTCTGCAACTTTGTAACTAAATCTCATTCTAGGCTCTAAAATCTATGAACCCTGAGAATGCAAATGAGGTGAAAATGACCCCCAAGGGCCTATATATAGACCCCAAAACCTTGATTTTCACCCCTCCTGCCCCCTTCATCACATTTTCTTCCATCCCCAATCTTCAGGTGATTAGTTTCCTTGTCAACCAAGACTTAATTTTTCATTTTCCATTCCACTGAACTAATTTTGTCATCCTATCATGAGTCTGACCTGAAAATTATTTTTTTCGATTGACCTCTCAAGGGGGTAGCCTACTATCCTCCCATCATTCCTTCATCCACTAGGGCATAGTGGGGCATCAAGAAATTTCCTAAATTTTTCCAAATCAACATCATGTCTTTGAAACAATGTAACAAGTGCATTGTCTCAAAGAGGGGGTAAATGTAAACACATAAAATTGTCTAACACATCACACATTCCCATATTTCACCATTTTTTGTCATTTCACTCATTATCTCCCAATTCATCAATTTTAATTAAATAATTTCTAATTATTTTATTAAATTAATATTTTCCTCTATTAGTTGAATAATTAATATTATTTGATTAATTCATTAATTTTCCTCTATTTTACCTTAATTAATTACTTTTGAGTTATATTTTAATTAAAAATCATAATTTCCTCTTACCTCTCATTTTTAAATAATTTGTCAATTATTTAATTAGCTAATATTCTTCCAATAATTAAATGAATTATTAAATTTAATTGGTTTACATATTCCCTCCAAAAGGAATATTCCCAAATTCAAATTCAAATTAATTTCAAATTTGAATTTATCTCTCTCAAAAATATCTTAAAATATCTTCCTTAAATTAAGGGATAATCTTTAGTTAACTGAACCTCTCATTCAATCTCCATCATTAATTTTCATCTCTCAATCTCAATCGTTGATCTTACCTTCAAGAAATCTATAAAAATAAGCCTCCATTATCACTTGATTCATTTATAATTTTCATGAGCATCCATTTTCATTGTGAATCATTTGAGCATTCAATCTTTGATCATTCATCAAGCTTTTGTTAATTAGGTTTATGCAATTATATGAGAAATCCAACATATCACTTGACCATGATTCAACAATGGAGTAAAAGGTTTTTATGATCTAGGTGAGGTAATTTGATCTTGAGTTACATTCTTGATTTGTGTTTTATTTCATTTAATCATTTGCATTCAAATTCATTAGTAACGGGTTAATTCAGTTAATTGGGTTCTTGATTTGTGATGTTATTGAAATTTCTTGTTGTTTTCCCTAATGATCTTGATCTTTCCATTTTACCCATTCACAATTTTTTATCCTCATTGGAGTCATCTATTAATGAATCCATGGATGTGACTACAAAAACCCCTAAAAAATCTCCCATCCTACTCTGTCAAGGTCTCAACTTCCAACTCTACGATTTCCATCTAGACATGTGCCCACCAAAAGCTATAAGAGCTTGTCTCATAGAGGACTCCCCACATGATAGTTCTCATGTGAAGAACAATGCTAACTCTCCTGTTGGGAAATCTGCGATATCCTCGAGTAAAGGAATGAATAAGGTTGTGAATCCACAAAATGTCACCCCTATTACCTCCTTGAATGAGACTAAAACTACCCCTCCTCAATCTAAATCCACAAAACCCCTCTCTCTTCTACCTAGAAGTTAGCTATGATGAAATTGTGTGATATGAAGAATAGCCCCATAAAGAACTCTTCTTCAAATAAGCGAGGCCACACAAGGACCAAAAATTCCACAAGCAAAAAGAAAAAGAAAACCTCTATACATTTTTTTGTCGAGGAAGCTAATATAGATGGGGAGGAGGAGGATGATAAAACTAACTCTACTGACAAGGAAGAGACTAAAAGTGTGCAATCAATTGTGAAGGAGACGAAGAGCCCAAGTTTGAATGTTAGGTGGTCTAACAGGCTTGCCATCCACACAACCCCTAATTTTAGCATTGATGAAATCTCTAGTGACTTGATGGATAGGAAGGAGAATGAAAAAGACAATAATAAAAAAAATGATGATGAGGAGGAGGTGGATGTTGAAAAAAAGGCCTGAGCCTGTTCCTTGAGATGAATGCAATGTTGTTGGATTTAGACACCACCCCTATTGAGCAACCTTATCAGGATACCTGCCCCAAGAGCATTCAAACTATTGTGGATTTTGCTACCTTGAAGACTAGAGTTGATGAGATTAAAGGGAAGCTGAGAGTCATCTCTTGCTTCACTTTGAAATTTATGCATCGATAGATGACCACTTTGTGTTCTTTGCTAGATGAATATTTTAAGTCATGAGAGTAAAAAGGGAGCTAGCATAGTACCGAATAATAGTAAACTTTTCAAATTCCTCGAGGTGGATTGGGATCAGATGTTTGGTTAGACCAGTCCTCTCTATGATTTTGTTTAATTTATGTTTTAAAAATTTGAACTTTTCCTTTACTATGTTATTATAGTGATGTTTCTAACCTGTGACCACTAAAACTATTCTTTCTATGTGTTGTTTAAATAAAAAAAATTCTGCCTTGGGGGTCTTTTGTGTTAAGGGTTCATCACCCTATTTTTCTACTTATATAATAAAAAACAAAAGATAATTGACTCAAAATTAAATTACAAGAATTTAAATGCTCATTAATAGATTCACCTGCTTTCATCTTAAGAGAAAACAAAATTATTTTTAAATAAAGTTTGTTTACCAAATTCTTGGCTCGATAAATTTCACCCAACCATTTCCATGAAGCATATGTGGTATTTTCTTAAGAAACGTTTAGTAGGATAGAATCTACACTTGACATAATTGTATTGTACCTTATTCCTTTTTATCCATATTATCCAACTCATCTTGACTAATTGTATCAAGTTTATTTTCCTTTATTGTAGCCAACCATTGACCCCTTTCTTCAAGAAGATCCTCCATTTTCAACTTCCTCATAATTTGTTTTGTTAAATTTTTCAATGTCCATCCAAAATGTAGACATGACAATGATTTTCACACACATAAATATGCAAAATCATAACTCCCAATGTAGCACAAAAAACCTTCACACTTCCGCCCAATAAACAAAACTAGCTAGGCTCCAATACTGAATGTTAGAAATGAAGGAAACCACTACAATCAAATTATAAAATATTATTGTAAATCTAAAATTGAACTATAGAATATCAATGGAGATTTAAAATAATATGGACCAACAACAAATAAAATAAGAAATACTCAAAATTCATATATATAACATATAGATTTACATGGAGAAAACCCTTTTGGGTGAGAAATCCACCAGAAAAGAGGACAAGTTTGTATTATCTACACAAAGATTACAATACATTCAACTTAATTTCATCTTGCATCCAATTCAACAATATTTGTCTACTTAAAAAAAATTTCATTATGTCTCAATCTCAAGCCCTTAATATATACTCATAAAGGCCCAAAATACCACCATAAAGCATTACCATGGTTCAAAAAATGGTTCCAAAAAACCATGGTAAAAATCCATATGACAATTACATGCTAAACACAGGATCTTACACAATCCCACTAATTTAGGCATGCCATACAATCCCTATAAAATAAGAGATACTCTTACAAGTTGTCATAGAATAATAATAGCTACGTAATAGTTTTTTTAGATTGTCATAGGGCCCCAAAATTAGCTTACCATGATTTGACCTAGTCACCTCATTAATATAATAATTAAATAGTTTTCCACTATTGGTGGGCCCCACATACCTTATGAGTGCATAAACACATAATGCCATGGAATACTTAAATATATGTGATTTACAAAGTAGATGGCACATTAATCCTAACAATCTTAAGATCAAGTAAATGGCGAGCGGGAATGAAATTTTGAATTCCTCTGGCGATGACAGAGATGATGGCTCAGAGGCAGATGATGATGACAATTCTCTCTGTTTGTGGTGGATCTGGGGGCTCCAACCTGCTTCATTGGAGTTTTCTTCGTTGTTTCCTGGTCTTCTTGGCATGTTTGTTGTAGGTGGGGGTTCGGGTGCTCTGCTTGTTGGCCTGTGGAGATCCGGCTGCCCTTCGTGGGCCTTTGTTTGGGTGGGGTTAAGTTTTTCTTTTCCTTGGTGGAACTTTCTCCTCTGCCCATGATTTGGAAGGATGGGGTCATTTTAGTGTTCTCTTTCATCCCTGCGTTGAAATTTTGTGGGAGGTTAACGGGCTTCAACTTGTTGAGCGTTTGGGTCACTGGATTCTCGGTTGTTTCCCAGTCTTGTTGGAGTGCCTGTTGCCTGGGTCTCTGTTGGTTGAGACCATTATTGTTAGGCCTTTCTTCTTTACTTTCCCTGCCAGTGTGGGGACGTTGTATTGGGCTTTAGAGCATGTTCTTTGCTCTTCTCGTTGCTTGTCTTTTCTTGCTCTTGGTGCGGGTAGCTTCGTTGTGTGCCTTCACGTTAATCCTATGGACTATTCCTGCTTATTATGCCTTATTGTTTTGCAACGTCTCCTTAGGGGTGATGAATTGGGTGAGACTACTGGGTTTCTTGTGCTTGGTTTCTGCTTCAAAGTCTTCATTTTGTTTTTTCTTTCTTCTATGAGTTGCATCATTCCTTCTATGCTTCTACCAGTGGTCGTTGATCTTTTTATTATGGGGGACCTTTGGGCTGGGTCTTTGAATGTGTTTCTTGTGTTTCTTGTTGCTATTTTGTCTACTAGAGGGAGGGTGGCTGGTAGAAGTTACTTGAGATGTTCTCTATGGGGCCCTCGCGAGCCTTTGAGCTGCTTATGCTTTGTTCTATTGAAGCATCTCCTTGACGGAGATGGTTTAGGTGAGATTATTAGGATATTTGTGCTTGGTTTCTGCTCCAAAGACTTTGTTCTGTTTATGCTTTCTTCCATGGGCTGCAACATTTCATCTGTGAATCTGTTGGAGGTTGTTGATTTGATGACTATGGTGGAATCTCGGGCTTGGTCATTGGATGTCTTCATTGTGCTTCTTGATGCTAATCTGTTTGTTGGTGGGAGTATGACTATTGGAAGTTTTTTGAGTTGTTCTCTATGGTGCCCTCATGGGTTTTTGAGGTATTCTTCCCTTTCAAATGCATGTTTCACTGCTTTGCTTGGGTTGTGTGCTTTCATCCCATATTTCTAGGTTCTCTTCTTTGTTTCCCTACTCTTTCTTATGGTTGTTTGTGTCATGTTTATGGACTCTAGGATCGTTGGGGTTAATGGGCTTTTTATGCTATATGCTTCTTTGTTTGAGTCGGGTTTTTTTTCTATGGTTTTTTCTTGGAGCTGCTCGTTCTTGCTTTTGTGGGTTTCAAGGTTATGGTTTTCTTTCTGAATTTGGCCTTCGAAAGGTATGTTTCTATAGAATGCTTCATGTTTCTCTGGTTTGACTTAGTGCATTGGGTGTATGGGCTATGTTGGAGTTGTCTTGCCTTTATTGATTTTTTAGGGTGTTTTTCTTTAACTGTTTGTGTGATGACAGTTGGTTTGTTTTGTAAGTTCCTTTGGTGGTGGGGGGGGTTTGTCATGCTCTTTTGTTGATAGTTTAGTTCTTTTGTGCCACCAAGCAAGGTTTGCTCAAGGATTTTATTTTATGCAATGCTTATGTTTTATGCTTTGTGTTTCTACCTCAAGAGGTTTTGGGTTTGCTTAAGGAGGTGGTAGTGTTGGCCTCAAGTGGAGCTATTATTGAAGCTATGGTGGATATGTTGAACTTATGGAACAAGGTTGCTTTTGAGGCCCTCTTTGAAGGATTTTGGTTCCTTTTGTGATAAGATTGCAGATAGCCCTCAAGGGTGTTGTGGTTGTTACTGAAGCTATGGTGGATTTGTTGAATGTGTGGTTCAAGATGGCCTTTGAGGTCCTCTTTGAAGGATTGTTGGTTCCTTTTGTGAAAAAAATTGCAGATAGTCCTCAAGGGTGTTGTGGACTCCCTTTTTTCAAGAATCTCTTTGGTGGGACGACTTTCAAAGTTCTTGTTGAAGGCTCTGAGTTTTTTGTTGCTTTCAATTGCTAAGCATTCTCTCTCTATTGGAGTGTGTGTTTTCCTCTTAGCTCTTCAGATGGTGTCTCCTATTGAGGTGGAGTCCTCTCCTTTTGAGGTGGAGACCTCTCCTATGGACATGGACTTGGGTTCTGAGGGTTTCGTGGGTGGCTCGTGCTTCTTTTGCAGGTCTTCTCCCTTGTTGCTCTAATTTAAGTAGAGACCCTTCCTATTGACGTGGAGATCGGGTTTATTGGGGAGTCTTTGCGACAGTGGATTGTGTACTCTTAGTAATTTCTCCTATAGAGGTGGAGAGGAAAATTGGTTTTTAGAGAGGAAAAGTTATGACTTTGAAATTTGGTTTTCTGAGCAACAAGTTTGTTGTTGGTTGGTTGTTTTAAAGAGTGTGGATGGTCCCAAACTTTCTAAAAATGTTAATCTTTTGCTGGTTCGGATTTGGGTTGTCTTTCCCACCCTTGGAGAGGTTGTTACCATTGAAGCTGGCATTGAATGGAGGGAGTTTGTCTCTCAGATTGGTGACTACGGGGATTTGTTAGTTAATGCCAATTATTGGCATTGTTCCTATTCCGTTTCTTGATATGGCTACCTTGCTCTTTTTTTCGTTTGGTTGTTATATTTTGGACTGCTATTTCCAAATAGCTTTGTTATGGTTCCAAACTAGCTAGCACATGGTGGACTTGATAAATGGTCTTTGTGATTTTAAGAACTCTAGTAGTAATCTCTTGTTTTTTATTACGTATAGTGGTTTTATGGTTATTGTTTTATTATTTGGCCTACATGCCACCTTAGACATGTTTTTTAATGTTGGATGGTGGTGTTGATTTATCCACCCTGTTTTCTTTTTTAAGTTTTGGTTGTAACCATGGGATCAGGGCCCTTCCCCTGCTAATCTAATAAAAAACAATCTTATCAAGTATCAATTTTGAGACAACATTTCCAATAGAATTTACCAGGTTTTCCCATGAGTCTAGCAAATAATGTAGAAAGGTCATGCGTCAAGCTTCTTATTCCATGTACACACACATCAATTATAACTCATTTATAATCTTTTAGAATGCATTTAGGTTCTTAGCAACAAATCATCATCATCCATCTTCAAAGTGTACAACATAGATTTTACAGAAAATCTTATTCACTAAGATTTAGCCTAATACAAGTTCCCCAACTTTTTTCAATTGATTTTTGGGGTAAATTCTTCATAAGAATTCAATAACATAAAATATTCCAAGCAAATCCTAAGGTACCTCAATTTTTAAAACATATAATTAATGTGAATAAAGGGTTATATAAATGTGAGCCTTATGAAGATCCTATAAGCAATTCATTACCCATGTGCCATAAAAATGAAAATAATAAAGGCATTGTGAGATATAATCTAACATTGATTTACAGTTACATAATTCTTATCTAGTACTAATTAATTGCTTATAATCCTAGTTTGGGGGCAACATTGGGGACATCATGCTTTCCAATCCATGTGCTTTCATTCTTATCTCTCATTATTCTACTATATGTTTATGACAAGATAATATGTAGATACTTATTTATGATTCTTATAATTTAAATGATATCTTTACTTCTCTCCTTTCCTCCAATTCCTTGCATCATTTATATGGAGCTAATTGGAGGGAGGAGTTATATCACTGGTGTTCCTCATAGCTATGGTTGTTGATGGTGTTTTCTCGCGACAAAGAACAACCTCGCATGTAAAAATGATACCTATCTCTTGAAAGATAATCTTCAACAATAAATTGCTGAAAATCACCCCAAGGTCTCTCGTGTCAGGTCATGACAATGCATAAACAACTCAGATAATATGTGAAAATGTTGGTAATCACAAGGGGCCTTACAAATGAACAATGCTGGAAGTGAATTTTCATCATATGCAACAATATGGTGATG
This sequence comes from Sequoia sempervirens, assembly GCA_007258455.2. Lineage (NCBI taxonomy): Eukaryota > Viridiplantae > Streptophyta > Pinopsida > Cupressales > Cupressaceae > Sequoia > Sequoia sempervirens. The sequence continues at coordinate 557 of VDFB02145625.1, read as the reverse complement.
CTTTCAACCCTAAAACTAACCCGGATTCAAAATAAACAGCAAAAGAGATAAGGGTTTAGAGAGATTCTATTCTATTCTAACTCCTAAGATTAACAATGCAAATGATAAAATCCTTGAAATGGACCAATCCCAACGAAACCAATCTCTGCTTGATCAAGATAAATCTACAATCTTACAGAAACAGTGCAATCTTCTAAGGTTTTAAAGATTTTCAGATTATGACCATTCACCCAAGACAACCCAATTGCAGTTAAAATGAATAAATCTCCACAATTGAACCAAACACAATGAATATAAAGGTCCAGGCTAACTTTGCAAAGCAACTAACAATCAGCTAGCTACAAAAAGTATGGACCCGGGATTGCCGCAAACACTTCAAACATTAAATCATGAACATCATTGAACCAGATCCAAATCTAAATCTAACAACCTTGAGCAATTTGAAAGATAGAACCATAAGAACCATGCAAGATAAGTCAACACAAAAGAGATCACCAGAGAATCACAATGTCTGCAATTGCATTGAATTGCCAAATTTCAGCAACAATTCTTGTGTT
>VDFB02145624.1:0-55186 GCA_007258455.2 Sequoia sempervirens | reverse complement strand
AAAATTGTTAAAAGAAGAGTTGCAGGTTCCCAGTGGTACAGTGAAGGCCATGAAGGTGTATTGTTCTTTACGTTGAAGATCAGTTGTTGTGGATTAAAGGGTTTTTTGCTAAGTGTATCTAGTTCATCCACCATAAGTTTCAGAGGTCCGCATGAAGTTTTGATCATGATATGAACAGTTGTGTTCTGACAATATTTTTGTGGGTTATGTCAATGTTCCTGAGTGAAGATTATGTGTTTCTGGTAATTCCTATGGTTGTGGATGTCTCTGTATTGTTTCTTGGTGATCATGGATGTTTCTAGATCATGCTCTATCTTTGTGGTATGTCTACATTGATTGGTGTGCTCGTGGTTGAAGATTTCTCTATATATGTTCGGTTTTTCATGTTTTTGGCCGACATGATGGTGGTAATGTGTTGTGGATCTTCGAGGTGTAATTAATTAAATTATTTTTGTGTTGGAGTTCTTAATTTGGGTCTCCACTATGTTGTGGCCAACCTTGGTGGATTCACATTACAAATTTATTTATAAATTTGGGCTGACATTGAAAATATATTTTATTTTTCTGGCCGACTAAGTTGTGGATGTAATCTCATGTTGCGGATATAAGAGCAATTGTTTCTTTGATTGAAGAGTGTGTGTGTGAAAAGTGGAGTTTGTGTGCTTAGTGTGCTCCTATATGTGAATATCATTTGTTAGCAAGAGAAGAGTGTGAAGAAGTTTGAGCAAAGTGTGAAAAAGGTTTTATGTGCTTAACTGGAACTGTAATCAGGCTTGTGTAGAAGCTATTTTCTCAGTTCACATTTGGATGGTTTTAATCCAAACCTTTCTTTGGATAGTGAGTCCTCTTTTGTATTTGAGTAGTGAGCTCTAGGTAGTGTTCCTGAATGCATATAAATTCCCATTATTCATATACTTTTAATAGGTTATAATATTGTGGACTGATCTCCACCATGGTTTTTCCCTTAATAGGGTTTCCACGTAAAAATCTTGGTGTTCTCTATGTTTCTAATGTGTTGATTGTTTATGGTTTATTATTCATTCATCAGATTTGAGATTAAGTTAAGTAAAGATTGAAAAGTTTAATTATTCTATGACAACTGATTCACCCCCCTCTCAGTTGTTTGTCCTTGTTTTTCCAACAATTTGTACAATTCAATTGTAGAAACAGAAAAACTCCTTTTGATCTATGAATTTTAAGGATTTTGAGATTTGGTGGTCCCAAGAAGTGTGTGTTGTGGAGGGGAGCTAGTGTCGCCAAATCTCTAACTATTCGCATTGTCTAGTGTTTGGAGAAATTTGAGTGGGGATTCAACAAATATAGCCATTTTCTAACCTAGGGTTGTAATGATTGTGAGTCAGTTTAATACTCTACTTGATTTGAAAATGATACAAAAAAAAACATTCACTATCATCCTCAAAATTTTAAACACTTTGGCCTAAATATGGACCTCTTGAGTTAGCCTTGATATTACTACTTGTCCTAAGGATTTATCCTTAGTGATTTCTAAATATCTTGACATTAATCTCAAATTCATATTTTCCCAAAGATAACACAGGCAATTATGGCTTTAATCTCATGATTTTCACAAAATGGACATTGTGAAAGTTATGATGTTTTGGACATAAACATTTAGTTTGGAAATATAATCAAGACAAGTGTTTGTGGTAAAATCAATTCACTTAAGCAAAGATAAATTGACAAATGAACTCCACATGACTATTTGGAGACCGATTTCTCCCATTGAATACCCTGATCTTCCAGGTGCTATAATTCAGCCAAACTTTGAACTCATTAATGGTGAACAAACCGATCTCATTAGCAGTTTGAGAAGCTTCACTTTTGAAACCAAGGAAACAAATACATAGTGGAGAAACACAACAACCATTTTAGATGAGTAAGAGGAACAATCTAATATTGAGGCTGGAAGGCCCATATTACCACCACCTGTGTGGTAATAAATATCCTCCTTTCTTCCATATACTTAAAATGTTTTTACATGATCTCACATAGAATCAAGATACCTAAGGTAAAGTCTATTGGTCGTCATTTTAGACTTAGGAATCTCACTCCGAAAGCTCTCAAGAAACACCTTTTAGCGCTTCACATAAATAGAGATAGGTTGGTAGCAAATTTTTATAGACACACTTTGAGGTACAGTCCAAAATTATATTCATTCTTTTGGAGTCAAAATCCTAATCATTTTTACCTTACTCCTCTAAATGATCCATCACACAATAAAAATTGATAGGGGAAGATCTCCATCCCATAATTGCAAACTATTACTGCTTGTTAAGAAACTTTTATACTTGAGCTAGGAGGATCCAAACAGGTCTAAACATCCCCATCCATCCTCTCATCTAAATTGGTTCTTTAGGATTTGAACACTTTAGAGGTCTAGCATCATTTTCACTGCCTTGATCTTGTCAAAACAAAGGTTCACTTTAGGTCAATATTGGGTCAAACATCTCACTCACCCCTTCATCAAATTTCATCTCACTTCACCTATCTTTGCAAAATTTTGAGTACACCAACACTTTGTGACTTAAACATCAAATCAAATAAAACCAACCCCTAACTTAGCTACTTTGTATGTGAAATGTATCCTTTTCAATGCACTTAGTTAATTTAGTTATCATCTTTGAACTAGTTCATCTTGAAGGTCACGATTCTACCCTATTGATTTACAAGTTCATAAACATCCTTTATCCCAACATCAAAACATCAAGAGTAAGTCAAAAATGTTGTTTCAAAACAGTTGCAAAGATCACTATCCACATCATCCATCTCTTCATCCCCCACTATCAAAATTGCTCCAAAAAGACTTAGAGCATCCCTTTTACCTAGATTTGAGTCAATTAGAGAGTTAAAACATCACAAATCACAACAAAACTCTCCCACATGTGACACAAAATTTATGGTAAAGACTAGATCACAACATAAGAGAATCGTGGAGAAAAAAAACTAACATTTACCTCAAGTGATCCAAATCCTTTAGAATTTGATCCAAGGAGTCAAGTTACACCATCACAAAAACCTTCATCACCATTAGGACTATATGAGATACAAGATCTCACCAACAACCCCTTTGAACTCACTAGGGAGGAACTTATGGAACATCAAACTTTTGAAAATGTAGCTCATACCTCCTCAACGTTTGTGGCACATAATTTAACACAAGGTTTCACAACTCCATCGCTAGGGCTAAACTAGAATTACATTCCTAGTATTGCAACAAGCCTTTCCAAATAATTTGGTCATGCCATTTCATTTGTAAACAACACACTAGTGGGAACACTTGAAACTAATCCTCCATCTAACACCACCACTTGGACACGTAGTTTTGGTGCTCCTCCTGTTCTTGAAGATCCTAAACAAATATACACACCTGTTGATCTTCTTACTCAACCACGACCTCAACATATTGAGGGCATCCTTCTTCATCCACATCCATGAGTACAACAAGTGTTCCTACCATTACACAAAGCAGTGTGGGTCAGATATCTCAAAAAAGCGCGCAAGGGCATACTAATACCATACCACAAAGTCAACCCTTGAAGCAAATAGGGACATCCTTACCCAGTCCTCCAATGGGTTCATCTATACCATTGGTTTCACAAAACACATCCACACCATCCATCATCAATCCACCTCAAAAAAATCCCTTGGTTACAAGTTCTATCAATCCAAGAAGCACCTTGATCACAAATCCCTTGTTTACATCTTTGGCACAAGGAAATCCTCAAAACATGGGACAAGGAAATCTCTTTAATCAACATACTCAAGGTCCTAGGGTATCATTTCCATTGCAAAATTTAATGACAACATCTTCATCTTTTCCTACAATTCCCTTTTCTATACCAAGTCAAATAGGACCTCAGACATACATTACTTGATGCAGGAGCATCCCTGGTTGTAAGCAATCTTGCATCAACCGAAAACATTTGCATTTATGTTTTCTTGCATTTAAAATAGTTAGTTGTTAGGACCCAGTCTCAATGTTTCATACCGCATTGTATCACATTGTAACTTCAAAGCTTGTGGAGTAGGATATATGATCTTCACAGAAACATCTACACCATATCCAAAATTCAAGTGTTTTGGAGATTCTAGTATGAAGATATTTCTAAAGGAACATCAGTTGTATTTGGACAGAGAGCATTCACAGACCAGTCTTGGTTTTTCAAGTGTGCAGACCTATCCCATGACTTGCGGAGCTTAGGAAACCATTTCATAAGGATGCACATTCATCAAGGGACGTTTGTTCCGATCCACATCATGTTTATCCAAGGATCAAAGGGAAATCATATGTTTTGGCCAACCTTCTCACGTTTCATTAACTTTAGGGTTTGAGACCTCTTGAGGCTGACACGAACCTTTTTGGAGCTAGGAAATGATATATAAGAATTGTATAGTTGCATTAGGGTAGTAGTGTTGATAGTAGTGATAGTGATAGAGATAAGGAATTCAACCCACATTGTATTTCTAGGCTTGATGCCATATAATTTTGTAATCTATAAGCCGGAAGGCAGGGCATGTTGCTAGTGAATAATTGATCATTATATATATATGCAAGTGAAATTGTTATTCCAATTCATTGATTTTTTGTTGTGTTTACTCTCACGGCAAGGTTGGATCTTCCTATTTCCAGACCCTCCATCCTTGAATGCACCAAGTGGTAGCAGAGCGAAGTTACAAAGTTGAGCGAAAGAATTCCATAAGATCTTTGTGTGGAAAGATCACCGACTTGAGGAAGGCTACTTGTGTTTGTCAACATATCACCGATTGTGAGGAATTTGTGACCCTGTAGCTAGATCATTGACTTGAGGTAGTTGCACCCAATCCTAGGAAGAGATGTCACCGAGGAGAATTCATACTACTATTAATGTTGCTGGAAAGATGGATGAGATGATGGAAATGATGCAAACAATGAAAGTGAGATTGGATGATGTTGAAGAAGATAGAAGAAAAGGCTTAAACCCTAGACCTAATGATGAAAGTGATGATGATGAATTTCAAGCTATAGGCCAAATTGAAGAGACTACAGAAGAGGAAGAATCAGATCAGGTGAAGATGTTGAAGGAAATTTTGAAAATAGGAAAGTGACCTAGAATGGGGATTGTGAACTATACTAGTAACCTATACCTTGAAGAGTTGATTGATTAGATAAATGACATTGAAGAGTACTTTGAATATGAAGAAATTGAAGATCCAGAGAGAGTGAGATTTGCGAAGACTAAAATGAAAGGACATGTTGCAATATGGTGGAAGGAAGTTCAATTGGAGAGAAATAGGAAAGGTAAAGAGAATATTATGAAATGGGATAGAATGGTGACAAAATTGAAGAACCAGTTTGTACCCATGAACTATGAGTTGGAGCTACTAAAGAGATTTCAAAAAATGAGACAGAAGGAAAAGACCATGAAGGAATACACAAGAATTTCATAAGATCATCATCAGGACCAAACATAGTGAAGCAAGCAAGGAGAAAGTGGAAAGATATATCAATGGAATGAGGATGAACATTCAGGAAAATTTGAGTCTGGTAAGGATGAATTTGGTAGAGGAAGCATATCAATTTGCATTAAAGGTGAAGGAAAAGCTAAACAAAAGACATGAATAGAGGCAGAGAGGAAGATCATATTTCGGAGTAGAAAAGCCATATGGGGAGAAAAAAGAGGACAAATATTCATACGGTCGCAAGGAAGAGAAGGATTCCAATTCATACCAAAAAGGGAGAGATGACATAAATTCTTACCGCCACAATAGAGGAGGATACAATTCTTACTCTAATGATGGATACCAAAGAGATGAGAAATGATATGATAGGAGAACTTTCAGAGGAACCTGTTTTAAGTGTGGAGGAGAAGGACATAGAGCATTTGAGTGTCACCAAGAAAGTAGGAAGATTGAAAACCATGCAAGAATCAGATATGCGGAGGAAGAACCAGTGCGTTTTAGAGGAAGTCATGAGAAGGGAGAATCATTATTCATGAGGAGAGAACTTTTCCAGGAGAAAGAAGTATCCAAGGAAGCACCACAAAGGAAAATTTTGTTCTGGACTAGATGCAAAGCAAGAGGTAAGTGTTGCAAAGTTATCATTGATAGTGGTAGTATAGATAACCTAGTTTCTAAGGAAATGGTGACAAAGTTGAATTTGGAAAGAGGAAAACATCTGAAGCCTTATAGGAAAGCTTGGATTCAAGATGAGCACAAGATGCTAGTAAGTGAGCAATGTCTAGTGAAATTCAAAATAGGATCATATCATGATGAAGTTCTGTGTGATATTATGCCAATGGATGTATGTCATATGTTGGGTAGACCTTGGAAGTATGATTAGAAAGATATACATGATGGGAGAAAGAATACCTATACCATAACATCCAATGGAAAGAGAATCACCTTGACACATTTGGAAGATGAGCCTAAAAGTGAATTATGTGGAACAACTAGAATCAATTTTATAGATGGAAGGAAGTTTATGGATGGGTTGAGACATGAGAACCTATGTTTTGCTTTGATTCCAAGGAAGTGTGAAGCCATAGATGCATAGAGAATCACTAGAGAAGAAGAATCATCAGAGAAGGAAGTCACTAACCTTTTGACGAAGTACCAAGATCTTGTATCAGAGAATATGCCTGAAGAATTACTATCAATCTGGAGTATGATTCATCATATATATCTTATTCTAGGAGCTAGTTTTCCAAACAAATCTACACACCGGATGACACTAGGAGAGAATACGGAGCTGAAAAGACAAATATAGGAATTGTTAAAGAAGGGATTGATTAGAGAAAGTATGAGCCCATGTGTGGTACAAGTTGTACTTGCACTTAAGAAAGATGGAGAATGGAGAATGTGTACATATTCAAGAGCTATCAATAAGACCACAGTGAAGCATAGATTCCCATTGCCTAGGATGGATGACATTATGGATAGTCTGAGTGGAGCTAAGTATTTCACCAAGATAGACCTGAAGGGTGGATACCATCAAATCAAGATCAAAGAGGGAGATGAATGGAAGACTGCTTTCAAGAAAAATGAGGGATTGTATGAGTGGTTGGTCATGCCATTTGGACTAAGAAATGCACCTAGTACATTTATGAGGCTGATGAATGAAGTTTTCAAGAAATTATTGGGTAAGTTTTTCATTGTTTATCTGGATGATATTCTGATTTTCAGTAAGACTAAGGAAGAACATTTGGAACAAATCAAACAAGTATTTCAGAGGCTAAGACAAGAGAATTTTTTGATAAACATCAAGAAGTGTAGTTTCATGAAGGAAGAACTGGTATATTTGGGATTTGTGATATCTACAGAAGGATTGAAGATGGACCCTAAGAAGGTTAGAGAAATAGTTGAATGGACTACACCTATGAACATTGGAGAAGTAAGATCATTTCATGGACTAGCAAGATTTTATTGGAAGTTCATCAGGAATTTTAGTAGTATTTTCAAACCTATGACAAAGACAATGATAGGTGACCAGAAGGAATTCAAGTGGAAATCAAGAGCACATAAGAGTTTTAATATTTTGAAGTAGAAGGTGACAAAACAACCTATTTTGGCACTACCAGATTTTGATAAGGTATTCCAAGTAGATTGTGATGCTAGTGGAAGTGAAATAGGATTTTTTTTAAGTCAGGAAGAGAGACCAGTATCCTACTTCAGTGAGAAATTAAATGATGCTAGGAGAAGATATTCAGTCTATGATCATGAATTCTATGTGATAATACAAGCCTTGAGGAAGTGGAGACATTACTTGTTACCTAAGGAATTTTTGTTGTAGACGGATCATTAAGCTCTACAATATTTGAGCAGTCAAGGAAAGTTGAACCAGAGCCACATGAGATGGGTAGAATTCTTGCAGAGGTAAGCATTTGTGTTGAAGCACCAGAGTGGAAAGTCAAACAAGGTTGCAGATGCATTGAGAAGGAGAAGTTTGTTGATAGAGATGAGAATTGAAGTATTAGGCTTTGAAGAACAGAAGCATATGTATGAGGACATTGATTTTGTGGAGGAATGAAAGGCTTGCAAGGAACCTATGGCTCGATAGATAGAAGCAAATGGTTGGATTATTTCATTCAGGACGGTATGTTATTCAAGAAAAATCAGTTATGTATCCCTAGAAGTTCAATGAGAGAGAATTTGATCAAGGAGAAGCATCGCAGAGGATTATCAATTTTTTTTGGAATTGATAAGAATGTAACATTGGTGAGTGAGAACTATTATTGGCCATAGTTGTATAAGGATGTTAGGAAATATGTTCAAAGTTGTAGGATTTTTCAAGTTGCAAAAGGAAACAACTAGAACACTAGAGTGTATACACCATTGAAAGTACCAAAGAGACCTTGGGAAGACATTAGCATGGATTTTGTGTTGGGATTACCTAAGACACCAAGAGAATTTGACTTTGTATTTGTAGTTGTGGATAGATTTTCTAAGATGGAACATTTCATACCTTGTAAGAAGACCAGTGATGTAGTATATGTTGTAGACCTATTTTTCAAGGAGATTGTGGGATTGAATAGACTACCAAAGAGTATAGTATTAGACAGGGACACTAGAATCATTGGATATTTTTGGAAAAAATTATGGAAGAAGATGAAGATAGATTTGAAGTATAGTTCAACATTTCACCCATAGATAGATGGAAAAACATAAGTGGTAAACAAGAGTTTTGGGAACTTGTTGAGGTGTTTGACTGAAGGAAAAGCGGGAAATTGGGACTTGATACTACTACAAGCAAAATTTGCATACAACAATTCAACAAATCGGAGCATAAGGAAGACACCATTTGAAATTGTGATAGGACAAAAACCCAGAGGAGTAGCAGAATTAAGGGATATCAGTATGGAGAATAAAAGGAGTGTAGAGGCAAAATAATTTGTAGGATTCATGGAGACAATGCATATTCAAGTTAAGGAGCGTCTGGAGAAAATGAACAATACCTACAAGGAGAAAACTGATAAGAAGAGGAGACACAAGGAGTTTGCAATAGGAGAGGAAGTAATGGTATATTTGAGAAAAGAGAGATTTCTAGTTGGGACATATAAAAAGTTGAAGATGAAGAAGTTTGGACCTTGTAAGATCATTAGGAAGTATGATTTTGGAAATGCATATGAAGTGGAACTACCGAAGGAATTTGGCATTTCACCTATATTCAACATTGCAGACCTGTACTAGTATCATGAAGGAGAGTCACCAGAGGATAGAGAAGTTGGTTTACTGGACTAGATAACACATCATCCAGAGGAAATTGAGGAAATTTTAGATAGAAAAGTGGGACATAGTACCAGAGAAAGGAAATACAGGGAGTATCTAGTTAGATGGAAAGGAAGACCAGAGGAAGATTCATCATGGATTTCTCAGGATGAGGTGGACTACATTGGTTTCCCTCTAGCCCCGAGAAAGTGAGTGGCTCACTTTTCTTCAACCTTGGGTGTCTGATGTAGGAGCATCCCTAGTTGCAAGCAATCTTGCATCAACCAAAAACATTTGCATTCATATTTTCTTGCATTTCAAATAGTTAGCTATCAGGACCCAGTCTCAATGTTTCATACCGTATTGTATCACATTGTAACATCAGATCTCACAAAGCATGATATATGATCTTCATGGCAACATCTACATCATATCGATAATTCAAGTGTTTTGGAGATTCCAATATGAAGATATCACTAACAGAACATCAGTTGTATTTGGACAGAGAGCATTCACAGACTAGTCTTGGCTTTTCAAGTGTGTGGACCTATCTTGTGACTTGGGGAGCTCAGGAAACCATTTCATAAGGATGCACATTCATCAAGGGACCTTCATTCCGATCTGTATCATGTTTGTCCAAGGATCAAAGGGAAATCATATGTTTTGGCCAACCTTCACACGTTTCATTAAATTTGGGGTTTGAGACCTCTTGAGGCTGACACAAGCCTTTCTGGAGTTGGGAAATGATATATATAAGCATTTTATAGTTGCATTAGGGTAGTAGTGTTGATAGTGGTGATAGTGATAGAGATAAGGGCTTCGACCCACATTGTATTTATGGGCTTAATGCCATATCATTTTGTAATCTGTAAGTCAGAAGGTAGGGCATGTTGCTAGTGAATAATTGATCATTCTATATATATGCAAGTGAGATAATTATTCCAATTCATTGAGTTTCCGTTGTGTTTACTCTCACTACAAGGTTGGACAATCCTATTTTCGGACCCTCCATCCTTGACTGCACCATTCCTCCACCTCATTCTACTAAGTTACAAGGAATGTTAAATCAAGGGAATCATCCACCTCTCACCAATAATCCATTACCCATTCAAAACATTAATATCCATAATGCTCCGCAGATGTCTCAACAACCACCTGATCACACATTACAAGCACATTCCTTAGCTCTAAAACAAGAACAATAATCCTATCAACAAGCCATCCAACAATAGAAAACCAACAAGCAACCTTAGCATCTTAACAAGAATCCTTAGCACAACAACAACATCAAGCTCAACAAGTAGCCTTAGCACAACAACAACATGAAGCACAAGCAGCCTTAGCACAACAACAATGACAACAACAACAAGTAGCCTTACCAACACAACAAGTAACACAAAAACAACATCAAGCAAAAAAAGTAGCTTTATTAGCACACCAACAACAATAGGCCCAACAATAAGGCCTAATGGAACAACAACAACAACAAGCTCAACAACAAGCCTTAATAGCTCGATAGTATGCCCAACAACAACAACAAGGTTCTTATTTGAACATCGTCAATCCAAACAAATTAGGAACATATCCATCAGTACCCCAATCATCTCCACTAAATCTCATGCCACCATACACTCCATGCAACTCATCTATCATCCCGTTGTATGTTCTTCCACCCAACCTGTAAGACAATCTAGCATCACAATTTAGAGCACTCTCACAATAAATGTAGGACCTTCACATCGAAAAAACAAAGAAACCTCATATGTAGAACTTGTGTACTTCCATTTGACCGAAACATAGCAATGATACCATTCCCTCTTGGTTTTGAAATCCCCAAATTTGACAAATCTAAAGGGAGAGGAAGTCTTGTGGACCATATTAAAGAATTTAATGTCATGTGCATGGAGGTGGCTTTCAATGATTCATATCTAATAGGCCTCTTCCCTTGAAGTTTAATAGGTCATGCTATGGATTTGTTTTCTCATCTTCCTCCTGGTATAAAATTTTTTCAAAAAATTATCGAAAAATTCATTGATCACTACTCCTTCAATCTTGACATAAACTTCAGTCTAGAAGAATTATACACTCTTAGACAAAATCAAGGAAAAAATTCACAAAATTATTATAACAATGGAGATAACGAGCTAGTAAAATTAAGTGGCCTCTTCCTGATGAACAACAAGTGGGAATCATAATATCCAATCTAGATCCAAATACAGTGCATCAAATTATGGTGTGGTAGATGTTAAGGTAGTCCTAAGTGCTCCTAGACCTAATAACAATCTAGTTTCTAATATCCAGTCGACTGTGCAACAAATTACACCCCCACAGAACAATCAAATCAATAACATCAACATGCAATAAAGGTGAATTGCTAACATGAATAACTATCCCAAACACAAGTACACATAGTTGTCATAACCTATTGAAACAATCATGAAGAAATTGGTAGAGTCAAATCTGATAGCACTTCCCAACTTTGAAAGCTACCAAGAACCACAAGAGAAACCATTGTGGTACAATGAGCGTGATCTTTGTGACTTTCATAAAATCAAAGGGCATAAAACAACAAACTGCATGAAATGTAAGAACATCATCCAAGACCCCATAGAAAACAATACCATATCTGTTGAGGTACTAGCTAGGAATCAGGATCTTAAGATATACAAGAACCCTATACCAAATCATAAAAAAGAAAATAAAAATGGCAAAGCTAAGGATTACATAAATGTGCAACATACCTATTCCAATGTAGTGGCTTCCTATGATAGCATTATCACTATTGTTAATCAAAGGAGCTAGTACGGAATGTGGAGTCACCAAACGATGTGGAAAAATAACCGTTCAAGGAATCCCATCTCAATCTAGGACACAACCTACTTTTCCCATATCTAAACCTATCAAGTACAATCTTCTTGATCAGCTTAAGCAGACCCCCACACAAATATCTATCTTAGAACTCTTAAGGTTATCCCCTGCACATAGAGAAATATTGGAGAAAGCCTTGTCTGAGTCATCTATTCTTGAGAACATTGATACTGATTAGTTTCAAGCTATGGTAGGGCATATCGCCAACCATCTTCTTACCTTCTCCAAGCAAGACCTACTATCACAATCGTCTCATAACCATGCTTTACATCTTGAGGTTGTCATTCATAAAAAACAAGGTCAAAAGAGTCTTGGTAGATGGAGGTGCTGGTTTGAACATTTGTACCTTGCAGTTGATAAAAAATCTAGGCTATTCAAAAGATACTATTGAGAAGACAAAGAGTACCACCATCAGAGCATATGATGATCAAGAATGGGTATCACAAGGAATCATTGCACTTCGAATCTAAGTGGGACCTCTTATTGCTTAAACTACATGCTAAGTGCTTGACCTTGATCTTCCCTATAACATCTTACTTGGCCAACCATGGATCCATGCTCTAAAAGTTGTAGCCTTGACCTATCATCAGTGTGTGAATTTTCCTTTTGAAGGTAGAGAAATCACTATTCATGGAGATCCTGAGCCTTTTTACTACTACAAAAGTCCTGAGGTCAAGTTCTATATATAAGATACTCCAAATACTCAAAATTGATGAAGGGCCTACACCAATAAGCTCATTTGTTGACCCATCACCCCTAGCCTCTACCTCAACAACAAAAATACCCATTGTGCAAAGCATATTCGACATCAAAGCAGTGATTCAGGATGATGGTTGTGGAAACTAAAAACTATTAGAAGACACCTTTGTCTTAGGAGAGTTACCTATTTCTCCTCAATCTCATGGGAAACCCACATCTAGCACCAAAGAACCTAAAACAATCAAGATGGCAGCTACTACCTTTACCAAGTGGGTTGATTTGAATCAGGAAGATGTCAATGAGGAAGATATTTCTAAACTCCTCTATCAAGATGAATGACCTATACCTATTCTTCCTATGGAAGATGACAACAAAGGCTTGCAGCTGATGAAAAGTATGGGATATAACAAGAATGAAAAGCTAGGACATAATGTCAATGGTTTACTAGAACCCATCATTCCTAAGAAACAAATAAAGAATCATGGCTTAGGTTGTACTACTAGCAAGGTCACACTTATTGGAAAATGAATTTTGCTAAATGAGATTAGGCTTCCTCTTGGTCACCTACATCGTGTGATACAACCTTAGATGAATTTCCCCTTGATGTTTCTGACCTATTTGACAACAACACCCTCTTTATTATATCCATAACATCCTTTGTCTCAAGCAACCAACCAACTAAAATATGCCTAGTATATCTACAACTTATTGACATGGACCAACAAGGACCACCAATTCTAGATTTATTCAAAAATGATGAAGCAATCTTAGAATTCATGGGACTCCATGACAACTTATCATGGGAAGATCACAAAGTAGGCTTCGACATAAAGCTCGACATAGGGGCATACTATGGGGAGAAAATTGAATCCTTTAGTTGAAAAATAAGTGAAATACAACTAACATGCAGATCCTTGAGTGAAAACCACCTAGTGGAAATCTCTGATCCTAAAATAGTAAAAAAAAAAGGATGCATCCGATGGTGAAAACCTCTCTAAGGTGCCCAAGGATGAGGGATTCAATCTCCCCCTTAGTGCAATGCATCTAGAAAATTTAGAAGTACTACCTGAAAAAACTACTCCAGTCAATGTGGGAACAAAGGAAGCATCTAAGATCACTTTTTATGCCAAATCCTTGTTGGACAAAGAATAGAAGAATCTTGCAGCATTCCTTAAAGAGCGAAGAGCTAACTTTGCATGGTCATACATAGATATGCTAGGCCTTGATCCAGAAGTGTTTGTGCATCCCTTAGTAGTATATCCTAAAGCTAATCCAGTCAAACAAAAATTAAGGAAGATGCATCCTCAGATAGAACTCTTGGTTAAATTAGAATTGCAAAAGCTTCTTGACATTGGATTCATCTAACCAATAGATTATCTTGAGTGGGTTTCAAACCTATACCAGTCTCAAAACCTACTGGTGGCATTATAATCTACACTGATTTTAGAGATCTGAATAAAGCATGTCCAAAGGATGATTTCCCTCTTCCTAACATTGATCTCATTATAGATTTAATAGCTAGGCATGAAATGTTGTCTCTCATGGATGGTTTTTCAGGCTAGAATCAAATCATAATTGCCAAGGAAGATAAACATTAAGCTATGTTCACTTGTCCATGGGGAACCTGTTACTAGAATGTGACGCCATTTGGGTTAAAGAATGTAGGAGCAACCTATCAAAGGTCCATGACCCTTATCTTTCATGACATGATCCACAAAATAGTTGAAGATTATGTGGATGATATTTTGGAAAAATCAAGGAAGAGAAGTGAGCACATACAAGTCTTAGGACCCATCTTTGACAGACTTGAAGAATACAAAGTAAGATTAAATAAAAAAAAGTGTCTTTGGGGTCACATCAAGGAAACTTTTGGGGTTCATTGTTTCACAAAGAGGGATAGAAATTGATCCAACAAAGCTAAAAGCCATCTTAGACATGGAACCACCACAAACACTAAAGCATATGAGAGGGTTACAAGGAATACTACCCCTTTTCACATCTTCTTCATAAAGGGATAACCTACAAGTGGGATGACAAGTGTGACAAAGCTTTCCAATAGATCAAGGATTATCTACTCACACCTCCAGTGCTCATGCCACTAATACCAAACAAGCCATTGATCCTATATATCTCAGTGACACCAATAGCACTAGGAGCTCTTTTAGCACAACATAATGAAAATGGAAATGAGAGGGCTATCTACTACATCAACAAAACCTTAGTGGGCTATGAGATGAACTATTCACCCATTGAGAAGGCATGCCTAGTAGTTGTTTTTGCTTCAAAAAAATTCATACACTACATGTTGTCACATCAAATCAAGCGTATTGCAAAAACCAATCCATTAAAATACCAGTTATCAAAAGCAACTCTCATAGGATGAATGGATAAATGGGTGATGATATTAACAGATTTTGACATAGAGTATGTGGAGCACAATGCAATCAAAGGATAAGTGATTGCAGACCAACTAGAAGAAGCACCCATCTATGCTGAGAACATCTGAATTTCCTGATGAATCATTATTCCTTATCAACATCAAACCTCAGCGAAAGATGTAATTTGATGGATTATTCACCCAACATAGATCACAAGTAGGAATTCTTTTCATCAACCCCCAAGGTGATTGTATCCCAAAGTCATGCAGGTTGTCATTTCCCTATACTAACAACATTGTTGAGTATGAAGCCCTAATCATAGGTCTAAGGATAGCAGTTCAGTGGCAAATACAAGAGATGAAAGTCTATCAAGACTCACATCTAGTTATCAACCAAGTCAACAATGACTATCAAACTAAGGATAACAAGCTCACTCCTAACAAAAAGATGGTGGAGAATCTCAAAGACCTTTTTATAGACATAAATTTTGAGAAGATTACTCACATAAATAACAAAGAAGCAAATGCCATGGCAACAATTAGATCACTACTAGACATGTCGAACAACATCCTCCAATGTGAATTCTTAGTAGAACAAATTCTCGTACAAACTTTTGAAATCCTTGAATCAGAATTCATGTGTGTCATTGTTGGTCTTGGATCCATGTGGTAACATGAAATATTTACCTACCTAAGTAGAGGAACCCTTCCATCAGATATCAACTCGAACCTTAAAAAGAAATTTGTTAAAAAGGCATCCTGATTCATGATCCTAGGTGATACCCTTTACTGATGAAGCATCGAAGTGACATTACTACGATGTCTTAACCAACAAGAAGCCTTGACTACTTTAATAAAGGTACATAATGACATATGTGGATCCAATTCTAGTGGTATGACATTAGATATGAAATTGTTGAGGATAGGGTACTATTGGCCAACCATGGAAAAGGAAGCCCACCAATATGTGTAAAAGTGTATCTAGTGTCAACAACATAGAGATATGATCCATGCCCCAGCTCAAGAGTTGCAACCCATGATCACACCATGGCCTTTTTCACAATGGGGACTTGACCTCATAGGAAAAATCACTCCAACCTCATCCAATGGTCACAAGTTTATCATAACCGGCACTGAGTACTTTACTAAGTGGGTTGAAGCCATTCCTATGACATAAATAACGAGGAAACAAATTGCAAAGTTTATCCTGAATTACCTAATTTGTCATTATGGTGTTCCACAAACCCTCATCTTAGATAATAGAACCCCTTATAAAAATTAGGATGTGAAAGAGTTGTACGGAAGATTCAATATCCAACACCGATTCTCTAACTCGTACTATCCCTAAGGAAATGGACAAGCGGAAGCTACAAACAAAACTATCTTGAAAATCTTGAAGAAAACAATGAATGAAGTCGGGACTGCCACCTGCAACTAAATCTTGCTCTTTGGGCTTATCGAACTAGTATCTGTATGCCTATAGGTGCAACCCCTTTCTCCCTGGTCTATGGATTAGAAGCCATCTTTCCTATTGAGGTTGAGCTCCCATCATTACGAGTATCACTACAAAACCTAATAACTAAGGAAGAATAAGGAGTGTCTCAGCTGAATGAGCTAGAATTCCCAGATGAACGCCATCTTAATGCCCTTAATCACTTGCAAGTATACCAGAACTGATTGAAATAGAGCTATAAAAAAAAATCAAATGTTGGTTGTTCTAGGTAGGAGATCTAGTCTTAAAGCAGAATTAGAAGAACATTCTAGATCAAGACAACAAAGGAAAGTTTGAGCCTAATTGGTTGGGCCCCTTTGTCATCACAACAAGCTATGGATCAGGAGCATACCAACTGTCAACACCTAAAGGTGAACCCTTGCAAGATCCAACTAACAACTTGCATCTCAAATTTTTTTATTCCTAGTCTTGCAAGGTATAAATCAGAAAATACAAAAAAATCAAAAAATGATCATAAATCTAAAAAAATGAGAAAAAGGATTAAAAAGTAAAGAAAAATAATCGTCCTCTAGTGAAAACCACTTCAGTGGCACTTTGGGAAAGTACCTTGGTGAAAACTTGGAAAACAAGCACCTTGTGTAAATAAGGCACCTCCATCTATTATTTGGCTCTTTTGTCGTATCATTCTTTGCACTGCCATTTATCCATCATCCACGTCCTTATCATGGCTTGGCACTGTAAGGTATCATGACTCCTTTAGCACTACTTGGCATATTCCAAAGGTCAATTTGTCTTGCCTATATTGAAGTAATCTAACTTGTCACACCTGGGGGAAAATCATTATGGATCACAATCGGGTTCTTGTATATCATAAGGTCATTGCAAATCCTATCTCAAAAATCCCAAAACATTCATAAAATATTATCTCGAAAATCCAAAAACATTCAGAAAATCTTATCTCAAAAATCCAAAAACATTTGCAAAATCCTGTACAACTAAAATCCAAAAACATTCAAAAAATTGTAAAGGAAAAATCCAAAACATCCGAAAAAGGTGAAAATCCCTAAAAAGGTCAAAACATCAAAAATCCAAAAAATAGAGTCCTCTCGTTGAACTATGTTGTCTCTGTGCTTGAACATAGGAAAGGTCATCATTGATGTTCCCCTGAGACACCCTAGGTCAGTCCTTTAGTAGTCCTCCATAATAAACTAACTTTTCCATCACCTGTTCATGTCTTCATCTTGTAAATAGGTTGAGTCATTCAAACTACGTGGTCTTTACATGTATAATGTAGGCAAGGATTATCTATGATCAACCCCTAAGGCCCCTAGGATAGGTATTTTAGGTTAGGTTCTTGGTCAAAACTCGAAAATTCTCAAAAAACCCCAAAACATTTCTAAAAACCTAGAAAATCCCCAAAACATCCAAATATTTAGAAAACACAAAAACATTGTAAAATCTTTGAAAATCCCAAAACATCCAAATAATTCTTAGAAAACACAAAATCATTTGAAAATTGAAAATCCAAAAACATTATAAAAATTCAAAAGACCTAAAAAGCCTCAAATATCTTTGAAAACCCTAAACAGCCTCAAATAACCAAAAAAGCCCAAAAACATTTGCATAAAATTTCAAAAAGACCAAAAACAGCCTCAAAACATTTTCAAAATACTAAAAACATTAAAATATTAGAGAAAATCCCAAAAACCATCCATCCCATCTCACTTTCACCTAAAATAAACTTTCACCCATAATAAATCGATCGTCACCTTCAACCTTTGGCGAAACAAATAAAGAGCAAGTGTAGCAAGTCATAAAGTGTGAACCTAAAATTCAAAATCTAAAGTCTAGATCATAGGAAAATGCGCCAGTGAAGTTTGTAAGCAATGACTCATCTTAGCAGCATTGTCCTAACATCAAACAACCCTCTGATCAACATGCCCTAGGATGTATCCTTCTTGCGATGGACATTAGTATCAGAAATCACCTTAGCTAAACTTAAACTAGGTAAGAGATATAGATAACACTGATTGCTTGTCTTTGATATTTTCTTATGATTTATCTTAAATGACCCATTCTGAGGACCTCTCGATGATGTCTATCAAAATGATTTAGAGAGAAAGTAATGAGGCATCGATTATTATCTTTCATTTGTTGTGCTTGTGGATACTCTTGTAAAATAATCTTAGCGCATACTTGCTTAGTTATGTGTAGGAAGGTTGTTTGGAGTATGTTTTTGACTATTGCATATGCTTTGGTCCAATTTATTCTAAGTTTCTAGCTTACATTCCAACGAGGTTTTTGTATCTCAAAGTGTGAACAAGAACTATCCTATCTGTTTATTGAGTCAAAGTCCATTACACTAGATACAACGTAATCTTGGTTATTAGTACCTTGATGCATCGTGTCTATGTGTTATATCAAACAATAAGGAACAACAAAAAATTCAAATCCTAAAGTGTGAGCACCTCATCACCCTGCATTTTATCCTCATTTTTCATGTCTCATCATCATCTCTAATAAAGTCTTGATGGATCAAGGACTTGTTGGATCTTTTGAAGCAATCATCAAAATCAATGGTCATTCATTCTTTATTCTTCTATCTTCTCTCCACGCTAACCCGATATCATGATAGTCAACAAAAACATCATCAGTGTATCCACCCTACATCCACAAGCTATCATCATACATGCATCTCATAATCATAGCATAATCATAAAACATCCACCAGCATAATTATTGCATATTACATCATACATTTTTCATAATCATTTGAGTTGTGATGAATAATATAAATTTGTTATTCTAAGCATCTTAAATTGTTGCATATCATAAAAAAATTTGTATCCATGCATCCACATGCATACATCGTCATCATAAAAATGCATAGAAAATATACAAAAAGAAATGCATCCACATCATTTGCATCCATAACATTTGCATGTTATAATCATCCATCCATAACATATCATGAAAAGATATTGAAAAAGAACATAACATTGCATCCATCCATATCATGATCATCGCATATCACAAAGGCATAAATACAATGCATCCATACATGATAAAGTATACAAATCCATATCATAATCATCCATACATGCAATAAGGTGAAAACATCACATCATAGCATGAATCATCCATATCCATATCATATATATATCAAAAAATGAGTGTCATGGTACAAAATTTGGATCAGTGTATGAACATCAATCAAAAGTACAATATCCACAAGGATATCAAAAAGGAACCCATGAATGTATATCTGTGATAAAGAATGGGGCAAAATCAAAATGTGTATATACATAATAGCTAGCCCGCCTCTCAGGATAATCCTCTGATATGTCTGTCAAGAGCCACCGAATACAAAATAATGGATGCAATAATCAATCAAAAGGTCAAAATGTGACCTTTATATGACTCAAGGTCGATCTGCAATGTGGATAAAATAATCTGATCTATCTCTATAACCTCGAGCCAAGCATCAAACTTAGCATCAACGTCATAGATCACACGATCTCCATGAATCGACAAACGAAGGATCCACCAAACATCCTCCAAGGTCACCGTCACCTTGCCTGTCGGAAGGGGGAAGGATGAGGTCTCATTGTGCTATCTCTTGCACGTAGTAGTCATCATCGCTAAGTGTGTCTGAATCATAGGCACATACGTGACATACTAGAGGTCGATCTCTCCTAGGTGCTCTTGGCATAACTCAGAAAAATCATCTAATCTCTCCAGCACGGTGAGCCTGTGTTCTCGTGACATCAGTAGTGGAATGACCTCCTGCATCCATGAAGCGCACGATGTTAGGAAATCAAGGAAATTTGACTCAATTTGAAATTTATAGCTCTGAAATCACAATAGCATTGCTATATTCAAATTTCCAATTGTGACGCCCAAAGCATTTAAAATTACAAATCGAAACAAGCATCGCCAAATAAAATGGTGTCACAATTTACCCTTTGGAAACCCTAACACTGATTTCTAAATTGGCTGAAGCATCGCTAAATAAGCATGTGTCACCATTTAAAATTAGAAACCCTAATTTTAAATCATGAATAGCGTCGTGATATAAATATGTGTCGTTATAATTCATTTCAGTGTCACCAATTTCATTTTGGGTGTCACTATATAGTGATGCCACCAAAGATTAAAATTCAAAGCATAATAAATGCATCTAAAAGTCAAATTTCAAATCAAGTTTGGAGTTACATACCAGTGGTCCTGCGCCTAGAGGCCGCTGTAACTCTCAAACTCGATTGGAGATGTGCTTGGGAAGCTCTCGGAGTGCAATTTCGTCAGAGGGTCAGAGCTCAAAATAGCAAGAATCTCTTAAGTGTAAATGCATAAATGAATTGAAAGTGACCCTTCTTGGCTTATTTAAGCTAGAAAATTAGGGTTTTTTTTCCCTAATTTAACCTTGAAGATAGGGTTTATTATCATTTTCACCAATTTTTCCCATCAAAAATTAATTTTTCATTTTTGACATAATTATTGCATCCCGAAGCCTTACCCTTGGGGCAACTTTTAACCTTTATCGAGAAATCAACCCAAAATTCAAAATTTCTACTTGATTTCTTGAGGGAACAGGAAGTCAGCTTTATTCTTCCACTGGGGCATCTAAAAAATCATAATTTTTTTTTTTTTTTAAGCAATAGTTTTAACTTGAAGAGCATCAATCTTTGAACTGAAGCAACAGGTACCTTGCTTCAAAGAGGGGCAAAATGTAGACACTAAAAAAATTCTTAATTGATATCATACTCTCAAAACAAGTTTACTAACATCATTTCTACTTTAATCCATCATCTTTTCACTTAATTGATTGAAGTAGCCTAGCTATTTAATTAATTGCATCATTTTTTGTGTATTAACCTAATTCATCAAAATCAGGTTAATTCATTCCCCTTCACACTAACATTTAATTTAATTCCCTAAGTCTTCTAATTTAATTAAATAACCCTAAGTTATTTAATTGAAAATCATTTCATCTCTCCCCCTTTCATTAAATCATTTAATTTAATGAATATCACTTTATTCCTCCAAATCCCCTAATTGCATGATTAAATATTGTTTAATTAGCAATTAAACTAATTTTCCTCTAAAAGGGGAATATTCCTATTCCTTATCCCCTTTTTTGCACAATTAAAGTTTTCTTTTAATTTGTAAAATGTCTTTTTCCTCACCCAAAAGAATATTCTTATTCCTTCATCATTTGAAAAAGGGATATTTTCACTTGGCTTCTTAAGCAAGTTTTAACCTTCAACCTTTTGGACAAGTCACCTTTGACCTGTGTGAGCAGGTCAAAAGTGTGTTTGTTTGAGGCAAGTGTGAACCCTTGATTAGAATCCCATCATGCATTCTCATCCATTGATGAGAGTCCATGATCCATGTATCTCATCTTCTTCATCTTGAGATGTTGATTAATCTTTTCAATCTCAAACCTCCATTTCTCATTTGCTCTCCTATAAATAGGTCACTATTTGGAGACAAATGGATCCATCTTTTTAGAGCAAACTTATGTTGTTGAATTCACTTGCATCCATACTCTCAATTTACTCACTTTTTAGCTTATCTTAGTTAATTTTAATTGCATCATAGCTTAGAGCATCCATTAATGGCTTCCATGCATCAATCTTAGTTTTTATATGAATTAGGGTTTCCATCTTTTAGCATAGCACTAGCTTAGATTAGCTTAGAAATAGCATGATTAGTCTATTTTTAGCATAAAATCATGGTAACTTAGTTTGCATCATGTTCATTTTTAGCATACACTAGGTTTTCATACATCAATCACAATGGTTTCATCAATTCTCTTCCATAGAATCGATTGAAACAGGCTCACTGATCATGAGATTGGGAAAGAGTCATTGTTTGACATCAACACGACACCAATTCCAAAATAGGATAAGTTTGAAATGGGTTAGATTAGGAATTTAACTATTTTCTTAAAGTTTTTAGCTTTCAATTTCAGTAAAATGCTTAGTTTAAATTTCTAATTTGAATGATCTTTTTTGTAGATGTAGGTTTATTTGGTGAATTTACACTTTGATTCATCATGAATCAAGTGTAATCGACCCTCATTGACATTTCCTCATCTCACAACCATCAACTTACTTGGGTCTTCCCTTGTGTGCTTCTAAGATCCCAAATTATTTCTGGGTCAGGCTCTTGGACAAATTTAATAGGAAGCTAGCTCTTCTCAATTAGGTGGGGAAGTGCAACTAATCTCATCTACCCTGAAAAATCTCCCCCTGTATGCCATGAGTTTGTTCAAGATTTTTCTGAAATTTGAAGAGAAAATGGAGAAGATAATGAGAAGATTTTTGTGATCGAGGGTGGAAGCTAAAACTAGAATTCCTCTTGTTGTGTGGGACCTTGTGTGAAAACCAAATAAGTGGGGTGGTTTGGGACTTAGAAACATAATATCCTTCAGTAGGCCTTACTATCGATGAACATTTGGAGACTCCTAAGTGGGGAGATGGGTTGGTCCCCTCTGGTCAAGAATAAATATTTGTCTAGAGTGGGGAGACCTTGGGAGCTTTTGGTTTCTGATACTATCCCCTTGGGGTCTTGTTTCTAGAAAAATATTATCCCTTACAAGGACCATATTGCTAAAGGTGTTAAGTGGTTGTTGGGTGATGGTACTAGGATTCTGTTTTAGGAAGATGTGTGGTGTAATAACGAGCCTTTGATCAATCACTTGTGGGCCCCCCTATTGTGGCTACATGTAAACACCTATTTTGTAATATGGTGGCAGACTATATCCAAAATGGTGCATGGGAGGAGTTTCAAATTTGGAATCCTTTGTTGGTTGTTCTTTGAGATTTCCTTGTTGATACCAGGGTTCCTCAATTTTTGAGACCTAATCGTGTAATTTGGGCCTCGTGTGCTAATGGTAATTTCTTTGTGGCCTTAGTATTTTCCAATTCCTTGGAGAAACCTGACCCTTGTCCCTTTTGGGGAAATTGTGGAATAAATTGTTGGTTCCTAAGGTGAATTTCTTCTTCTGGCTTCTAATGCAAAGCAAAGTGTTGACTCAGGATAAACTTTGTAGAAGGGGTTTTGCTATTCCTAATAGGTGTGTGCTTTGCAATCCAATGTAGAAGATTCCTTTCATCTTCTCCTTGGGTGTAATTTTTCTTCTCTCATCTGATGTAAGTTTCTTGCTCTTTAGAATTTGGATTGGGTTTTCTCGGGCTCTCTTAGTAGCTTTGTTGATCAGTGGAAGTTCCTTTCCTCTTCCCCCATCCTTCAAAGGCTTTGGGAGCTTATGCCCCCACATATTTCTTGGGGTATTTGGAAAGAAAGAAACAATAAAATCTTTTGGGATTCTAAACTCAAGGTGGAAAGCGTATTTATCAAAATTCAAAGGGCTATTTTGGAAAAAAATTCTCTTCATGGCTTTGAATCTTCGTGATGTACTACATCCTCTTTCCTAGCTGGTTATGATTTACTGGTAACTACTAATTGGAGGATTTCTTATTTATCGTTTGAGGTTGTTAAGTCTAGCATCAGTACTAGATTGAGTACTAAGTGGAAGACCCAACCTCTAGGCTGGGTTAAGATTAATTTTCATGGGGAAACCAAGGGTAACCCTGGGCTTATAGGTTGTTTGGGGGTGTTGAGGAATGATTTTGGTAGGTTCTTGGGTGCAGTGGCACTCCCATTGGGAAACCAGAAAAATCACCACGTGGAAGCCGAGGCTACGTGCATTAGTATAAAGTTTGCATTGGAAAAGGGCTACTCTAAACTTTGGGTCAAGGGAGATTCACTAAATATTATTAAATACCTACATGGCATTCAAAATCCAAGCTAGACAATTGATTAGTTAATTGAGGATGCTATAATGATGCTTAGATCCTTTGAGGAAACTCGTGTCACTCATATTTATAGAGAGGGCAACTCATTGGTGGATTTCTTTGCTAATAAGGCTATCATAATTAATTATTTTAAGGCATGGGAGGAGTAATCCCTCCTTCCCGAGGATGCCAAATTTTTATTACGAAAAGATGGCTATGGTTGAGCTCATTCTCTGGAGTGTTAATATCATTATTGCCTGCATTCTTGTTGCACGGTTTGTGGGTGTTATCTCATTGGTTTACTCTCTAACAACTGTCTCTTTCCTAGGATTTTAGTTTATGGTATTTGTGATCATGGGGGGTGACTGTCACAAGATTGATCCCTATTCCTATGTAAGATGGAGGAAGAATTGTAAAATTTGGAGGATTTTAGAGCATGGGAATTTCATGCCTTTTTTGGAAACGCTACATGACCATGATCCTAAGGCTTCAGTGGAGTTTTTAGCTATTGGCATAATAGAAGATTATAGGTCAAGGGTATGGATTTTGTGATTAATGAGGATTTTATCACTTCCATTACTGGTTTACCATTGGTGGGTCGTAACTTCAAGGAGAGGAAGAGTAATGATGACACCATGGACTAGTTCTTCAAAGATGATGAACATAAGAAGTTGATTAATTTTCCTTCATGGGGCTATGAACAAAGTTCTCTGAAGAAAATTTGGGTTGATGTTGCAGAGGTCATCATGTAGTATGTTACCCTATACGGTCGATATATTGCAATCTTAGATCACCATTTCACTTTGTTGAATCATTTTAGACATGGGTTATATATTTCATTCCCTTTCTTTCTTTTGTCTTCATTGGAAGTGTCGATGTATGCTCATCTAAAAATTAGGAGAGCTCCTATTCTCCATGAGGGCCTCATACTACTCATAATGGAGCATGTGAGAGCCCTTATCCATACCAAGATGATTAAAGGTAAGGAGAAGGCTATTAGTGAAGAATCCCTCTCGACTGGTTTAGATACTAGTGTTGTTGATGAGGAGGAATGAAATGAAGAAGAAGAGGGTTGGTCTTCATCCCCTATGGTGGCCCCTTCTAAGAAGAGAAAGAAGGGGAATCTCAAGGGGAAACATGTTTCTAAGAAGATTTTTTTACAAGAGTCAGACTCCCATTCTGCTGGCAATGATACTAATGTTGTCTTTGGTGGTTCCTAGTCTAAGGGTGATAATGAGCTTAAGGGTCAGGATTCTGTTGTGGAGGGCCATAAGGAGGAGGGCATGCTTGTTAATATTGGGGATAAGGAATCCAAGGGAATGTTGAGTAGGAAATCCAAACAAATTACAAAGCTAAAAAAATAGGTTGTGAAAGGTGATTTGAAGGGTACCAAGGACCAGGTTAAGGAGAAGGGTGTTGTGGATTTTGCTATTGAAATCAGTGACTCCCTTGTTCAATAGTCGCCCAGTGTGGAGCTTTCTGGTGGGAAGTCTATGCATGAGGATGAGGGGGTTAATCTAAATCTTGGAAAGCTAGAGCCTCTTAAGGTGAATCCTCTCTCTAAGGATTTATCTTACCTAAATGACAACAATACTTCAATGTTCGAGCTTTTGGATATGGATCATTTGGGGGCTACTGGCATGTTTAAGCTAGCCAAGTGGACTCTGCAGGAATTTAATAGGGTGAATATCAAGATCAGGGGGTATGAAAGAGAACATGCAAAGCATGTTGAAGGGTTCTTCCTCAGATATTTTGATTGAAATACTTGTGGACTTACAGTGCTCCTTTTTGGATTTTAAATCTTTGTGTGAGCAATGCCTCTCTGAAATGGAGGCTAATATTAATGAAACCAATGCAAACATGAAGAAACTTTTGTAAGTTAGCCATAGTTCGATCAAGAATAGTGTTGAGTCTCTGGAGGTCCTCTTTCGCAAGATAAGTGAACTAAGGGAAGACCAACTTTACTTTGCAAAGTTGATGGAGAAGGACCAATCTTCAAAGGGAAAGGGGAAGAAGGTCATAAAAGATGAGGCAAAGGGCCCATGTACTAGAGGTAGGGGTAATTTGAGGAAGACCTTTGAGGAGAAGAAGAAAGAATTGATGGACATGGTTGAACTATATCGTAACTAGGAAATTGAGGTGGCTAACACCTTAAAGGACATGAAATAGTGTCTCTTTCTATGTTGTTTTTTGTTATCGTTTCTTTACTATTGGGTTTTTGTGTTTTAGATGTTGTTTTGTTGTTGGCTACTGCTGATGGTTTAATGTTATTATCTCTGAGTAGCTTTTTGTTCTTTTTGTTGTAAAGGGTTTTGGGTCCCTTCAAAACTTTTTTTTCCCTTATAATCAAAACAAATCAAAAGGTAAATTTTGTAAAATATCAAAAAAGCTAGTAATCAAAGTTGTAGAAATTAAATGTAATTTATGGAATACTTTTATTATGAATAATTTCAAATGTTTTGGTCAAAATCAAATATTTTTAAGATGTACTACTAATTTTTTTTTTTAAAAATAGTAGGCATCTTTTCAACCTAATTTGAAGGGAAAAAAAATTCCTAAGACCTTTTATGTCAGTAAAGGACACACATGGGTGACAACACAATAATGTCTCCCATGTGTTGGCCTAAGTGAGACTCTCAAAATTAGCACTTTTAATACTTTTCAAGAACAAACAACCAACAATTTAAAGATGATATAAAGTAATGAGTTGTTGAATTTTATATGTATATTCTAGTTGCAAGTTTTTAAGAAAGTTTAAAGAATTATTTCTACCATTTTTTTTCAATCAATATTTTTCTTATTTTTATTAAGTAGCATTTTTCATATTGCATAATTTTCACTAATTTTTTTTTTTCAATATTTCTTCTAATTAGACTATTAACTCCAAATTCAAGGGAAAAAAATATATTTTGGTATTTTTTTATTAAATATTTTATTTATTATTAATTTATATATTATTACTGAAGCCAAAGATTCTAGGGAGGAGGATAGTATGGTGGTAATGGGTATGGAGACTATTGTGGAACTTTCCAGTGTCAGGAGGTCCAATCGGTTGGTAAAACAAAAACCCGAGGTCCATATTGATGAAATTTCCAACAATTCTAAAAAGGGAAATGATCACACAAACAACAAACATGACACTATGGGAGGGGCTGAGCCACTTTCCTGAACTTAAAAAGATGATTCTGGAGGAGTCCACTCCAGACTCCTCCAATCATCAAGTTGGGAAAGAGAAGATGTTAGGACTAAAAGTCCTATTCACTATTTTTTACATTTGATTTCATAAATTGCAGAAATTCATGTCACCAGATCCATTTTATAACCCATGTTAGCTAATGATCCCATGAATATGGCCTTTGGAATATAAGCATCTCCCTAATAATAGTTGAGCAAAAACTTTAAGATCAATTGATCCTTAACAAGAAGATAATGTGCATGTCTTTCTAATCAACAATTCATAGCCCTTTATTGAATATTTTATGCATATCAGCAAGAGATGAATAAAGTTACAATGATCAAAGATCCCAAAGATAACAGGTGTGCATAATCGAGAAGACAATTCATAACATGTCACCGATGAAAAACTTATCGGTAAAGCAAGCTAGTCAGAGGGAAATTTTCAAATCACACTGAGCTTGTGTGTCACGCCGATGGAGACCTTATTAGGGAGAAACATACATACTTTAATCGATAAAATAGGAGAATAATTGTATTGGAGAGACATGTATGATTGGAGTGGATTCCTCAGATCACTCTAACTATGTGGGTTACTCCGATGAGGGAAACTAGAAAATTTTTCAAGGAAAGTCCCATTGACTTATCCCAATGAATAAAGTGGTAGAGGAAACATGTCGGGGAGACCAAGTATATTAGACAGGCTCTTATTCTCTTAGCGATGATACATGTTAGCCTAATGATAATATGGAATGGCCACTATTTGTTGAAAAGACATCGGGAAATGCTTAAAAGGATTTCTAATGGTCCAGACCACCCTGATATTGGGTAGACTTCATAATGTTCTCCCCGAAACATTAGGAATTGAAAAGCAAGAGAAAAGGAACTTGTATAATATCAGTGAGAGTATCAAGTTGTCTTCCTGACTAAATAAGAAAACCAAAGGGACACTTCATATCAAAAGGACATTATGTTAGTCTTGGCGATCAATTATGAACGTATAAACAAAGAAGGCACCAAATAAAGCACACAGATCGACCTGAGACTAGAGGGGTCCCACCGATGCAATATTGTTGTATCGCTCTGACATTTCAAATTTTGAAAAACTTATTGCATTCATTTCTAGTGGTGGACATTAATGGTTGCACGAATGAACCTTATATGAACATTTTTTATTGAAAGGAGATTGAACCAAAAGAATTTTTATAAGTTGTAGAGAAGAAGGACGAGAGATTGAGCGAAAGTCAAGGAATTCAATGTGCCCAAAAAAATACAAGCATACAAAATATCCATATAATTGATAGATTGTAATTCAATTCTACCATCTTGTAGAGAAATAAGATGGAAAGTTCAACAAAAACAAAAAACAAGAAGAAACAAGGTGAAAGTAGCTAGTCTAAAAAGAAGTAGAAAACCAAAATGTGGTAGAAATTGAAAACAAATAAACAAAAACTAAACCAAGACCTCATTGATCAATTTCCTGGTTTAGGGCCAAAAGCTAGAAGTTCTGCACAATTAAGGGATGATGTAGAAATATTAGAAGATAAATGCAAACGTGTAGGTGATGTGTGAACCCCCATTAGGGGATACAAATTGTTCATGTTTCATTATTGTCAGAGAAGTAGATTTGAACCAGTTTGTAATCCTTGGAATTTCAATTTGGGAAAGCTAGTTATTCCCAATGTCTTTGTGAATTAAATTTTTTGGCCAATGATTATAACCCAAACCTTAAATCCATTTGCAACCTGCAAGAACCTTTCATACATGTATCCAAAATTGCACTTTGTGAAGTTTTTAGCCTAGATGACACATGTAATTAGCCTATAGCACACCAGGATTTAAAAAAGGAATACTGGAGGATGGACTCTACCTAGAAAGGATGGAGGTTACCATTACATAGGCCTAGAGAAGATAGAATCCTAGTACCACTTGAGGATGGAGACAAACCTCCCTTCCATGTTGATTTGTTCAAGCCCTATTTAAAATATACTTACTTCTCAGTGGGTCAAATAATGGGAACAAAGGTCTCTGAATTTATGTCTATAAGGCCATTGGTGATCGTTGTAGACATACAATGTCACAATGCAAGACCTTTTGATTATTCTTCACACATTTCCAGAGGGATTGACTTAGGGCTAATAGCCATCAAGAATGGTTCTCCCACAATGCAATTTAAACATTATTCCATTCTCATGCACATGACATTGTACTATGGACAAGAGATGGCCAGAGGAATTAAGAATCACACAGTTGGATAAAGAGGGTCAGCCATTACCGATACAATTGTGGACCTCCATTTGGGACAACATATTTTCCAATTCTAATTATGTTTATTTTGAAGAACACTTTTTCAAGACATTGTATAGGTTTTATGATCACACTTGTAATTATTCATTGTCTAACGAGATAAAAAGAATCTTAAGGCCTGGGGATTTCAATGGACCACTAACTATAAGTCATAATTGGGGTGACTGGTATTTATTTGTTGATTCCACTATGATTAGGGTTTATGGTTTTGAAGACACACCTTTCCTATTACCCAAGGTTGTTCCAGACATAATTGCATATCTAGAGATTGTCAGGTAACTCGATATTGAGTGCATATGAAAAATAGTCATTCATGCCTAGTACATTGTGTTTTGGAGATTTTACTTTAGTATCAAAAGAAGGATATGATCTCATTTTGGATAAATTGTCACATTTCAATATCAAGAAGGCTGCACCAAGGAAAGGATTTAATCTTGAAGGCTTTGTTGATTTTTCCAGGAAAAAATAGAATTTAGGTGGATATGCTCATGTGCCATATCCTCATGATGATATTATCAAAAAAATGGAAGAAACAGAGGCTGAATTGGCAATTGATAATTACAATAGAGAAATTGAACAGAAGATGGAGGAGATATAAGAAGTAGAAATGTTATCCTCTGATAGTGAGGAATCTTCTAAAGAAAATAAACCCCAAAGTCAATTTGATAAGATCCCCAAGATAAGAATTGAAGAGTATCGACCTCCAAATAGAGAACAGGAAGTTGAGGAACCATCTGACATAGATGCTAGGTAATTGGCTTTTTTTTTTCTCAAATGACCAGTTTATTAAATCTTCTAAATTTAAATCTTTCTTGTACAAACAAAAGGGAAAAATAATAAGGGAATCAGTTGTAAACATCACACCTAGCAATGAAATCCAATTGTTGAACACATTGAAAATGGATGTGGAGAATGAAATGAAGAACATGACTCTAGAGAAGGGAAGAAAATTATTAGAGGAGTCTGATGTGATGATCTTTCCTAGTTTGGACTTAAGCTCTGCTTTAATTTTTTATAGCTTTTTGCACAATAATGATTCCAAACACAAGCTCAGTCCAGAAGGGGTAATAGAGGTATACACTAGGTCAAGATACAATCTTGATGAGAGTTCTCTTATGATCTAGGCTCTATACCCCCCACATGAGAATCTTGTAATTATTGATACAAAGAGAGGATTTGGTCATGTGATGACATTAAAAGTGGGTGAAACTGATCCTATGGTCACCGCTGATATTGGCATAAATGTAGCCAAATTGAACAATGCACAAATTCAAATGTTGATTAAAGAACGAAATATGTACAAATTGAACAGTGAAAGGATGCTTAAAGAAAATGATTTTCTAAGAGACACAGTCAAGGATACATTCAAAGAATCTACTAAAATGTTGACTCAAGGAGAAGGCTCCCAATTAAAGGAAAAGTGTAAGGAATTACAGATGAATAATCAGTAGATGCACACTCAAGTGATCAAGGCCAGGTTTGACACTCTTTCTACAATACTCCAAAAGAGGTACACTAATATGATAATCTAGATGGAAAAGTTTTGGGTAACTCACTCTAAGAGTCACATTGCCATTCAAGAACATAAAAGGATAAATGATAGGCTTTGGGAAAAGCTCCAAGAGATAAAAAATAGAAACACTTCTGATACTAGGGCCATTACAACTGTTGAAGACCTAATAAGGAAGCATAAAGACTATTATGAGGAACTTCAAGCATATGCCAAAGAGCTAATCGATGCTTCAAAAGAAGGTGTGCCTACATTGTTCAGTGATAATAGGGAACAAAAAAGTCATAATGAATGGATAAAAGAATGCTGACTAATACTGTAGGGAACCTTGGAAGCATCTAAGGATGAAGATCCAACATTAGAAGAGGCCTATGAGCATTTAGAAAACATGATTACTATGGAGATTGCAGTGAGGAATACTATGCATGATGTTGATACGTACTTGATTCAGAAGTACCTAAATCATGTTACACAAGTTCATTTATGGCTAATGAGAGCTTAATGTTAATATTTTATGTGTTTTTAAAGTCCCAAAAGATAGTTACGAAGAGGTATACCCTCTTCAAGATATTGCTATATAAGTTGAACATGTGATGATTGAATGGGAAGAGTGAAAAAAGAGAGAAGAGAGAGATATACAAAAGAATAAGACTTTCATAATATATATCATGCAAATTATACTGTAAAGGACCATGATGCATGCATAACTTTTGGCAGAAATCAATAGAAGATCTTTAATTCTATGTGACTTCACATTGGTGTTTATTGTTTGTTGATTTGAAAAATTATCTGGCTATCTCCACATTGTTATTTCTCTATTATTTGAACTTGTATATCCAAGTAGATATTTAGTTTCATTAGACACATTTGTTGTTATTGTGTAATCAAGTTAATTGGTTTCTATCAAAGAATTGAAATCCTTTTAATTATTTGTAGTAACTTGGAAGTAACGTTTGGATCAGTAAGAAGAGCCCTATAATTGATAAGACTACCATACTGTCTCCAGCTCGATATTATCTTGTTATTCAAATTGAGGATATACTTCATTTTTCAATACACATTTGATGTCATTGTGTGATTCTCTTAATTGGTTCCTTCAAAGAAATATTAAAATCCTTTTAAATAAGTCACAGTAACTTGATAGGATCAATTGGATCAATAAGTAGAGTTTCTCAGTCACATTCTTGCATGTTTATACAAGGTATAAACAAACATAAGTGCCAAACAATTCGAACTGTAACTAATATTAGTCACTTATCATAAAAATTCATTGACTCCACTTACCCAATAAGGCACTGGTCCACTTCACGTTTTATTATACCTTACTTATCCACTTTCATATTCTAAATTTCCAATTATAACATAGGAGTAGGAGTATTTAACAAGCCTTCATCTATTTCACACTTTATGCCACTATGGATAGATCCTTAAATCCAATTAAGTCACACAAGCCTTATATCTGCTTTAGCTATCAAGGTCCACCTGCCTAGGTTTAGCAGAGCCTGAAGTGTAGGGAGTCATCAACAATATAGGTTAACTCCATTCATTGGTTCAAAAACGTTGCAAGTCTGATCATAGAGCTTGGCTTCCTCTTAGGATTTGTAACCTGCATTTTTGAGACCCAATAGATTGGAAACTTTACTGGGGATTAAGCTAATTCTGAACTTGAGCCTTCCATCATAGAGTCATTCCAAAAACATAAAAGGGTGAAGACTCCATTGGGAAGAAACACAATCATTTTCCTACTTATGAAAAGTAGGTGGCGACTCTGAAGGTTTTTTATGACTGATAAAGTAAATATCAGATTAGAGAGGATAGATGATAGACACCAGAGATATTTTATATCATCCAACATGATTGGAAGAAGACATTTACTCCAGGAGAGTCCCAAGAAGAGCAATGTTAGGTGGACAGACAAGCATGGATCTCCTCGTGGAAAAAATTACACAAATAAGGGTGAAAAATCATCTAAACAACTAGAAGATAATGTGAACACATCAGAGTAGACCTTCACAACATTTAACTCTCCATTTCACACTGATGGTGGAAATCCCTCAACACTACCTGAAAGAAGTAATATAAATGATAATATCCTCAATTACAGACCAAACCTTGAAGAGGTAAATGAGTTTGAGGAACAGGTGGAAGAAGAAAAGAAATGGAGACAAGAGGAATATGATAGAGGATTCTCATCACAAGGAGAAGAAAACCATGAGGGGTTCATTAATTACATTGATGTTGATTTTGATAGTATGACTAACCAAGAAATTGAACTGTATGTAGAATGGAAAAGACAACTTAGAAAAAGGCAATAGATGATACAAGAAAGCCAAGAGTTGGATCAACAAGTGGGACAATTAAGCATCCAGGCACCAAAACCACCAAAATATGTCCCTTCGCATAAACAAGGTGGTATTGTCAATTCACATGGGACATGTTACAATGCAGGTGCTCCAGATATTTCAAAAGTACTTCATAATGCAGGTAACCTAAGAAAATGTACCCAACATAATATGTCACCACAAAGATCCCAACCTCCAAATGCTAGCAATGTTCCCCAACACTATCCACCACCAGGTCAACAATATGCCCCACACCATCAGCAACATGTGCCACATCAGAACGTATACCCTTAGCAACACATCCAACAAAATTTTTACCATCAACCTCAATATGGATACCAATACTATCCTGATCCAACACCTATGAATCCACATCCACAAAACCCTCTAAGCACATGTAGACAATTCGATTTAATAGGATACCAATTATATCCAGACCTAATTGACAGTAATTGGAGGAATATGGTTCCCAAATTCACTGCAAATAATGTGATATCAGCCAAAGAACATATCAGAAATTTCAATGCTTTTATACAAGATATTGGTATGGAGTATGAGGATGTAAATATGATATTGTTCATGATGTCCTTGACTAAAGAAGAAAGGGATTGGTTCAATGGTCTACTTGATGCTTTGATTGATTATATAGCAGAATTCCAAAATCAATTTCTGGAACAATATGGGAATTAGTGTGCCCCTAAATTCTCCCTTCATGAATTGATAAGTATTCAAAAACACCAAAACAAGTCAGTTTATGATTTCAATCAAAGGTTCTCTAAACTATACAATAAAATACCACATAGGTCCAAGCTCACTAATCCGACAGCCTTAAGTATTTATCTAAAGGAATTTGATCCAAAAACGGGGTATGAACTCAAGAACAGATGCCCTAGAAGCTTAACTAAAGCACAAAAACAACATTAACCATTGAGAATAATAGAAAGGCTGCTAGGATGATTGGAAAAAGGGACAGCCTTAGAGTTCCCCAAAACTCTAACAATCCCTAGAATAGGAAGGAGAATTCATACAAAAATGAAAGACCAAGATTACATGACATGACCTACAACACTACTTGGAAAGATGGAAATCCAGTAACAAGATCAAATTGGAAAGAAACTCTGGACCCATTGAAAAGACATGGAGCACGTGCACTTGATACTACACCATGGTGCTCACCTTGCCATAGACCTAATGATCCTAATTATTGTGCAATGGCCCAAGCTTGTCAAGATGAATGGAAGCAGGAGAAAAAAAGGGATGGCCATACTATGAATATGGTTAGATGGAGATCTTATCAGAAAGAGGAAGGATACTCTTCTTCAGAAGAAGGATATGAATATAACATCGATAATCATAAATGCAATGTGAATGTAGAACAAGAGGTATTTTCTGACTTGGAAGAGAACTCATACTAGGCATCATATGCATATAATACAACACCTTAGTTCCAGCCTAGAACATCAACAGAAGAAGAAAAGAAGGCCATCACAGCAAAAGTAGTGGCTGAGGCAAAAGGGAGAAAATACAATCTGAGAAGCAGGCCCACAGAGGGAGATCAAGGGATGCCCAAGAGTATGTTCATTAAAGAATAGAAAAACAAGGAGAACGTCCCATTTAAACAAAATAAAGATGAACAAAAGAAACCACAAAAATACATCCAAAAGGAGACTACTAATGGTAAGCCAAAAAAACACACAAAGATGACAAAACTCAACATGAAGTGAAGAAAGCTACTAAAACTGAAAAAGGGAGAACAAGGAATCACCATCCCTTCATTTGACATGACCCAGGCATTGGCATAGATGAAAATGATAGTTCCTTTAATGGAGCTGATGAAAATTGAAGAGTTCAGAGATACAACTCTCAAAATGATTACTAACACATCTCATAAACATGAAGATTGGAAGAAAGAAGCAAATATTGTGGAAAGGGAAGTCACAAAATCACCAAAGGTATATTTGGGAGATACACTCACAAAGAATCCATCCCAAGTAGATCCATTCTATACCATGTTGGTTATCAATAATAAAATGGTAAAGAATTGCATGATTGACTCGGGGGCAGAAATCAACATTATGCCCTTGGCTATCATAAAGGAGCTGGGTCTATGGGTTAATACTACATATGGAAAATGTTATGATATGGATAATAGATCAGTTCCCATAGTAGGAGTAATATGGGATGTAGAATTGAAACTTACATCATATCCAAAAGAAACATATAAAACATATATTATTGTGGTTGATACTCCTCCTTACTATGGGATGCTACTGTCAAGGCAGTGGATAGTTGTAGTAGGAGGGAATGTTCAATTGGACTTGTCTTATGCTACTATCCTGTGAATGGAAAAGAGGTCGAGCTACATAGGGAACCTAGATATGAACATGTCATTGAGCTCTTCAACCCCAATCAAATGAACCACTTCTGTGATCTGGACTTAGGAAGCTTTAGAATAGACCATTCAAATCCTGGATTATTGAACATTGATCCAATTGCTAGGGATGTTTCCAAGAATGAGCATGGTGTATGGCGAATCTACTTTGATGGAGCATGTAGTAAAGAAGGTAATGGATCAAGAGTTATCTTTATTTAACCTGAGGGCGCAACATTCAAATATTCATTCTTGTTAACATTTGAATGCACAAATAACATAGCAAAGTATGAGACCCTGCTGATAGGATTGAACATGGCTACCAAACACAAAATTAAACTACTCATTGTTTTTGGAGATTCTAAGTTGGTTATTTCACAAGTGAGGTTGAAGTATTCTACAAAAAATAAAAGGCTAAAGTAGTATAGAAATGTTGTATGGGACACCATTGAGTTATTCGATGCCTTCTTTATTGAGTGGATAGCTAGATCCAAGAATTTAATGGTAGACTTCTTGGCGAATGTAGCTTTCAAGAAAGATGATGTTACTTTAGCAAGAATTTCACAAATTGAGCTCAAAACAAGACCTAAAATCCCAAAAATATCTATAGTTGGCAATTTTTTAATGATGACATTGATTTGATTAAGTTCTTACATTGCATTGATCAGTATGAAGCTCAATAAATTGATTTTAATGCATTTGTGGAAGAAGTAGATGGCAAGAAAATTGTATTTGGCAAGGAGGTTGTGCAACTCAAGACTAAAAAAATTCCCAAGGGACTTGTCGCATTGGAGAGGGTGTTTGATGGAAATGATCAAGCCCTTATGAAACAAACACTAGTAAAAAGGGAAGACATTGAAGAAATTAACTTGGGCACTGAATTGTGGTGCAGGAGCACCCTTGATGCAATTTTAAGTTATATTGTGAAACTTTGGTTTTTGCTTTGTTTTGGTTTTATTGATGTAAATAAGGTCATTCGAGACCATCCTAAGTGGTTTAGGACCATTTTTGGTCATTTGTTGAAGTTTAGGAAAATATTGTAAAAATTGTAAAAGTTGCTCAAGAAAGTTATCAAACAACTTGTCAAAAAGTGTCATTAAGGTGTTTTGTCAACAAAATAATTAAAATGTGGTTAAAAATAGTTGGTTTTGGTTGGAAATGTATAAATACACCCTCTAAAACTCGAATTGGGGTTGGAGACATTATTTTTGAAGTTTGATGAATGGAAACCTCAAATTTTGTGTGCATTTTTTGATTCTTTGTACGACCTGGTATGGACTAATATCAAGGAGTATAATATATGGATGAAAATATATTTGTTTCTATTTTACAATTATTTTTGTCTCATTGAATTTTATTGAGTTTTGTGGGAGATGTGACTATTTTGGTGAGACTTCCCTATTCTAACAATATTGTGCAGAATTTGTATTCTGAAAAATGTGATGGGATGGATTGTATAGTCCATATTTTGATCTGAAACCAATTGGATTTTTTTTCCATGTAAATCTACTTTAATTTTCTTCAAGTCTCATCAAATTTCATTAAGATTTGAATAAGTTATGACCATTTTTGTGAGGGAAGGTCTGAACCCTAC
Organism: Sequoia sempervirens; assembly: GCA_007258455.2. Lineage (NCBI taxonomy): Eukaryota > Viridiplantae > Streptophyta > Pinopsida > Cupressales > Cupressaceae > Sequoia > Sequoia sempervirens. Next base: position 17,485 of record VDFB02145624.1, on the reverse strand, counting down.
CTAGGGTTTGCAGTTTTGGGAAAAATGCAATAACTTTCTTTTCCACCATTGGATCTTCATAAAAATTGGAGGAAAAGTATATAATTATGCTATCTTCAATCTCACTAAAGCGATTTTCTTCATTATTTGTTTTGTGAAATTTATTAATGCCAGTTCATTGTATTAAATTGTGGGATGCCATGGCAATGTTTCCAATGTGATCTAGAATGCACTTAATCATTGTTTGAGATGAATCAGTTTATGAAAGTTGTCAAGTGAAACAAGTTTGTTGCATTTTTGTCATTTTTGATGATTTCTCAGTTGTGTTATTTAAAAGTAATCCAAGAATTCCTAAGAGAAATATTTTTGTATCATTGCTTTGAATGATTGGTTGAGTTGAATTGTGATCCTCCTAGCTCTGCATCAGTTGGTATCAGAGCTCAGAAAGGTCTGGGTAGAGAGTTTTGTGATTATGTGCAAGTTGGTGGCCAAAAGACTAGGTAGAAGAAAAGTGGAAAGACCTAGGTGAGGCAAAGAAGTTGAGAAGCAAGGAGAGACTTGCTTGTGAAGATGGATTTTTTGAGAAGATGTTGGCAGGCTGAGGATTCACAAAGAAGGAAGAAGAAACAAGAAGAGAGGAAAAGAAAAGAGGACAAGGCAAAGCAAAAGAAGAAGGATCAAGAAATGAGGCAAGCACTAGAGGAACTCATTAAGAAGATAGAAAGATGTGAGGCTAATATGAATCAGTTGTATAGGAAATCTACAAGTTGGAATTTGACAGTGAAGGAAAGAGTTGTGTGGCCCATCAAAAAAATTATTCAAAGAAGGAAAAGACAAGCAAGGATAGCACCAAATGAGGCAGAGGTAAAGTTTGTTGAGCAAAGTAAGTTGCAAGTTGAGATGCATGATATTCCAATTGTGTTTGAAGATGAACAAACTTCTTTGTTTGTTGATGAACATATTGATGTTGAGATAAATGATATGGTTGTTGTTGGTAATCTAGTAGTTGATGAAATGATTGTTGATGAATAAGTATAGATTTGTTGCTGATGTTGAGACTTATGAGGTTGGAGCAGTGCTAATGATGATGGTTGTTGGTTGTGTAATCGTATTGGGGTTAGAGACATTATTTTTGAAGTTTGATGAATGGAAACCTCAAATTTTGTGTGCATTTTTTGATTCTTACATTGTTTTCAGGATGAAGTTGTGCATTGCATGGAATGGTATGGACTCATTAAAAGGAGTATAATATATGGATGGAAATATATTTGTTTCTAGTTTACAATGATTTTTGTCTCATTGATTTTATTGAGTTTTGTGGGAGATATGACTATTTTGGTGAGACTACCCTATTCTAACAATATTGTGCAGAATTTGTAGTCTAAAAAACATGATGGTACGGATTGTAAAGTCCATATTTTGATCTAAAACCAATTTCATTTTGTTTCCATGTGAATCTACTTTAATTTTCTTCAATTCTCATCAAATTTCATTAAGATTTGAATAAGTTATGACCATTTTTGTGAGGGCAGGTCTGAACCCTACCTAGGGTTTGCAGTTTTGGGGAAAATGCAATAAATTTCATTTCCACCATTGGATCTTCATAAAAATTGGAGGAAAATTCTATAATTATGCTATTTTCAATCTCACTGAAGTGATTGACTTCATTATTTTTTTTGTGAAAGTTATAATGATAGTTCATTGCATTAAATTGTGGGCTGCCATGGCAATGTTCCCAATGCGATCTAGAATGCACTTAATCATTGTTTGAGATGAATCAGTTTATGAAAGTTTTCAAGTGAAACAATTTTGTTGAATTTTTGTCATTTTTGATGATTTTTTAGTTGTCTTATTGTAAAGTAATCCAAGAATTCCTAAGAGCAATAATTTGGTATCATTCCTTTGAATGATTGGTTGAGTTGAATTGTGATCCTCCTAGCTCTACATCAAATTGGCAGCAAAAAAAGTATACATTGGGAAAAAGATAAGCCCAACAATTAGAAATATGTTGATTACATTATTAAGGAAATATAAGCATGTCTTCGCATAGTCTTATGATGATCTCAAGGTATACATAGAATATTTGTTCCAACATGAAATTCCACTCAAACCTGATGCAAAACCTTTTAGGAAAAAGCGAAGACCAATAAACCCAATTTTGCATCCCAAGTGCATGAAGAACTTATGTAGCTCAAGGAAGGAGGTATCATCAAACATATTAGGCATTCCACTTGGGTCTCCAACTTGGTGCCAATCAGAAAGAAAAATGGAGACATAAGGCTCATTGTAGACTTCTGAAACTTGAATGTATCCTCTCTTAAGGATAACTACCCACTCCCAAACATGGAGGCTATGCTGCAAAGGGTCATGGGATGTGAGATGCTATCTATGTTGGATGGATTTTCAGGTTCTAACCAAGTGAAGTTTAAGGAATCAAAACAATACAAAACAACCTTCACCACACCATGGGGAACATATGTATATGTTAGAATGTCATTTGGACTCACAAATGTTGGTGCAACTTTCCAATGAGCTATGTATGTTGCTTTTTCTGATCTAATTAACATAATAATGGTGGTATACGAGGATGATTTCACTGCATATTCCAAGAAGGAAGAATACCATGTTGCACATGTTGAAAATATATTTTTCAAAGCATTGGAATATGGCATCTCCTTGAATCCTAAAAAGTGTCATTTTGCAGTAACAGAGGGAAAGTTACTAGGACATATAATGTCCAAGGAAGAAGTCAAGATTGATCTAGAAAGAGTGGAAGCCATAGATAAGATCCTTTTCCTAATATAGTTAAATCCATCTAGTCCTTCTTTGGAAAAATAAACTTTGTAAGAAGATTTATCTCAAACTTTGCTGAAATTGTCAAGCCCATTTTGAAAATGTTGAAAAAGGGGACTAAAATAGATTGGACTGTAGAAGCACTAGATGCATCTATAGCTATAAAGAGATCAATTAAGGAGGCCCCAGTACTGAAATCCCCTGATTTCAGTAAGCCCTTTTAGATCTTCTCATTTGCATCATACCACACCCTTGCTGCAGTAATGTTACAAAAGAATGATGAAGGGCATGAACAACCTATATCATTTTTAGCAAATCCCTCCAAGGAGAAGAATTAAACTATGAAATTATAGAAAAATAGGCATATGCTCTGGTAAAAGCAGTGAAATATTTCAGACCCTACCTAGTAGGGGAAAAAGCAATAGCTTATGTACCTAATGTTGTAGTAAAAGATGTGTTTGTACAAACTGAAGTAATAGGCCGTAGGTGCAGATGGATAAATAGAATCCAAGAATTTGACATTGAGTTTCAAATCACCAAGCTTGTAAGAGGATAAGGATTAGCCAAATTAATGGCTGAAATAAATATTGAAGTTTCCCAAGTGTGCAATTTGAATAATGAAGATAACATGATTACTAGTATTGAGCACACACCATGGTACACTAATATTGTGTATTATCTTAAACATATGAAATGTCCTGAAGGATTTAATGATAACAAGAAAAGGACGCTTAAACTATAGGCTTCAAATTATGTATTCATGAAAGGAGACCTCTATTGGAAAAATAGGGATGGTGTTTTGTTGTTGTTCCTAGATGAAAATCAAGCAAGGCATGTTTTGAAGGAAATGCATGAAGGAGTATGTGGAGGGAATTTCTCAGTGAAAACAACTGCACATAAGGTGTTAAGGGAAGGTTACTATTGGCCTAGAGTTTTCAATGATGCTTGTGATTATACTAGGAAATGTGAAGCATGTCAGAAGTTTTATGGGAAATTGAAGTATCAAGGGGCATTTCCTTTAAGACCTTTGCAAGTTGAGGCTCCATTTCACCAATGGGGGATTGATTTCATAGGAGAGATTGCATAAAAATCTAGTGGAGGACACAGATGGATATTAGTAGCCACAAACTACTTCACGAAATGGGTAGAAGCTATACCTACCAAACAAGCAACTAGTAAGGTTGTAACAAACTTTTTATTGGAAAATATCATCACCAAATTCAGAGTGCCAACAAGAATTATAACTGATAATGGGATGTGCTTTAGGTCAGATGAATTCAGAGGATTTTTCCAATCCTATGGTATAGTAATATCATATTCTTCACCATATCATCCACAGGAAAATGGGCAAGCTGAATCTAGCAACAAGAGCATCCTAAAGATCATAAAAAGAATGTTAGATAATAACAAAAAGTCTTGGGATTCCAAGTTGAGACTAGCCTTATGGGCAGATAGAATCACTATAAAGAAGGCCATCGTAAAATCACCTTTGAACTTGGGTATGGGACTCAAGCTAGGCTCCCTTTGCATAATTTATTACCAGTATGTAAGTTCATCTTGCAAGAAGATTTAGAAATTCCTGAACCTATATCAATGGGTTAATTTCCTAAGGTTAGATTATCAAATATTAAAGCACAAAAACCCAAAGATGCTATCAAGTACAATGAAAACTAAAACAAGAATGATTATACCTGTCATTCGTTGGAGCTTCCATGATTCACCTTCATAGCACCTTCTAACTTACTAATTGTTGCCCTCAGATTGAGTGTGTGAGCAATTTGATACTAAAGACTATGACAAAGTCCTAAACAAGCTTTGAAGGATTTGAAATATAAATGTCTATGCCTATGAGAAAATGACTATAATTTCTAAGACTAGAATTGAATATGCCAAAATATCATGAATGTTGCAAAGAAAAATGTAAGTATGAGCGTGAGTTGTCGAAAATGTGAGCAAAATTGTCATTTTATAGAAAATACAATTTTGGTTGGACGGACGAGATTGAAAGCTGACAAAGCCTAAAATCAAAGGTCGAGATTGAATGTGACAATCCCTAATTAGGGTTAGGGAAAAATCATTAAAGTAGAGGTCAAGATGTCATTTGAGAAAATCAAATCGACAGTCGAGAATAAATGTGACAAGATAAAGATTTTTGAAAATCAAGAAGATAAAGACTGCATGATTTATGAGATTTGAAAAATCAAGAAGATAAGAGTTGGACATAAAAGAAAATTTGGAAAATCAAGAATTTGCTCAATTACTTGATTTTCAGAAGAAGATTACCTTTTTGAATTAAATTAATTCAAAATAAGGATTTTGTGTGATAATAAATAATCTTTTTTAGATTATTTACCAAAATGAATTGACAGTCAAGAATGTGATATCATTTTAAATAATTTATTTATTTAAAATGAGGGAAATGTTAAATTTGGCAATTAAATAATTAAAGATAATCATTTAATTTGGAGGATTATGACCAATAATTAATAAATTCATTTAATTATGAGAATTAGTGACATATTAAATAAATAAATAATTTGTTTATTTAATAATCGAGAAGACATAAATGAATGAGGATAATTAAATAAATTATGAAATTTATTTAATTGCAAGAGGAAAAAATACCATTAGTGACGTATTGAATAAATAAATAAAATTTATTTATTTAATAATCATGAAGAATAAAAGAGATATGAATTAATTAAATAATTAAGAATTATTTAATTAATAGTTGAATGTAGACCAAGGACATAATTAAATGTCATAATTATGCTAGGACGAAAGTGGTAAAATAGAGCTTGTAGGCCTAGGTCATTTTTAAGTGTCTACATTTTGCCCCTCTTTGTCATAATGTAGCATGTCGCATTGTGACAAAGAAAACAAGTTAACACATGCCCCAACAAAGGTACAGAGTATCGATGCCCCCTCGAGAATTTTTTTGAAATTTTGGCCAAGTGACAGAAAAATTTGGAAAGTGTCCTGATAAGTCAATTTAATGACTAGAAAAACAATGGCGTAGATGGTTTCAGATTCTGACATATTTAAAGCAGCCAAAGGGGTGGTCAAAGTTGGTCAAAAGGGCCTCCAGTAATAACCTAGTTGACAAATGTCATTTTGACTTTATAAATAGGTTGACAAAGGGGTAAAAGTCAATTCATTTTCACTATTTACCTTAGCAATTTCGAGAGCTTACAACAAGGACTTTGGCAAGGATGGTGATTCTAGTCACAGAGCATTGCGGCGAGATCGTGCGGACTTTCAAGCGGCCAGAGGGCTCAAAGTCAATGGTATGTACCCCTAGCCCACTTTGTTATTTTCTCAATTTGTGCACAAAAATTAGGGTTTTAGGGTGAACAATGAATGCGCTGCAACGGATATGCGTGCGTGTAAGCCACATTTGACTTCACATTTGATGCATTCATTGCTTCACGATGCAAGTGAAAAGGGCAATTAGGTCAGGCCAAGGATGTGTGACACATTTGCTAAAAAGTGTGACGTATTCGCAATATCGAGCCACATTAGAGAGCCATCACGACGAATATGTCATTTTGAAACGCAATCGTGAGTTTGAGCGACACATATGAATGAAGTGACGCATGTGTAATAAAGCATGACGCAAATGCTCTGATGCGACGCAATTGAGGGATGAAATGACGCAATCATTGTGTCGCGACGCATTTGAAGTACAAAACGATGCAAACAATTTTTCGTGATGTAAATGAGGTCAACGCGATGCATTTGACTTTGACTTTTACTAGGGCCGATTTTGATGGGTTTTTAATTTTACATGCTTTTGATGATAATGACCATTGTCCATAAAGTGATAACACGTTATTTGGACTTGTCCAGAGACAAATTGCACCCATCTATACCCAGAAGAGCAGGCCATCGACCTTCAGGTTTGATGATCAGCCGAGTCTGCGAGAGTGACGATGGTTGATGCGGCTAGGTCTGTATTATGTTGCCTATATGCTCGTTATTCAGGAAAATAGGGGGCTATTGACTGCTTTATGTGAGAGATGGCACTCTGAGACATGCTTATTCCATTTTTTGGCAGGAGAGGCTACTGTGATGTTGGAGGATGTCTATCGTATTCTCCGTCTGTCGATCAGAGGAGAGCAAATCGTTTACGACCCTTGGCATGGCTATCAAACCTTTATAGCTTACTATCGAGATGAGGGTGCAGGACTAGGTATCGAGGGATACGATATCCGTTGGGAGTTTATGGGGGAGCATTATGCCTGGTTTGATGCATTTTTGGCAACACTGATCAGCAGGATACTGATTCATAACCGTCGCAAACACGGGTTTCCCATTGGTTGGGGCGATGTGTTAGTGGGCATGAGGCGGGACATGACAATTTATGACTGGGGGCCCTGTTTATTAGGCATGCTCTACCATCAACTTCATGAGGTGGCTTATAGGAGGGCACAAAGCATTAGGTGTGGCACAACACTATTGATGATATGGGCCTAGGAGCATGTGGCAATATTCCAACCTCCTATTCAAAGACCACAGCTACCCGAGGGGATGCCCTACGCCTATTACTATGTCGGTACCCTATAGCAGATGAGGATGGGAGAGATAGGTTGGTGGCACCATCAGATTGATACCATGGTTACATTCATCTGGAGGCCCTACAGAGACTTCCAGTAGTGGGATGATGAGGATGACCATCTCAGCCTTTGTAGACAGTACTGTTACCTGATTAGTAGGACAATGCAAAGTCAGCTGATTATAGAGATGTATCTACCACTGCGTGTACTGTGATAGTTTGGGGAGTAGCAGGGTGTACTGGTAGGCACAACTAAGTATGCAAAATCTTCCAGGGAGTCAACTTGGGGGCCACCAATTTCTATACCATTTATCGAGCAGCAAATTGATGGGCTAGTATCCCAGCATTGGGGATGGAGAGGTGGAGTTGTAGATCCAGGGACTACTACTGAATATGACTTGTGGTGGAAATCACATCGACCAGTGCCACTGACAGATCCAGATGGGCCAGCGCCTATTGACAGGAGGTCAATTATACCACATGTGTCGTGAGCCAGGTGAGGGGGCAGAGATGGTGATAGAGGCAAAGGTAGGGGGAGGGATGGAGGTCGAGGGAGGGATGGAGGCTTGGGTGGAGGGTGAGATGGGGGCAAGGACAGAGGTCGGGGTGGAGATGATGGAGATGATGGGGACGACGGAGGGGACGACTGGAGACAGAGGAGAGATGGCCAAAGGTAGGGCAAGAGGGTACGAAAACGTGTAGCTAGAGCAGCATTGGATGCCATCCCAGAGGTGGCTGAGGAGGGGGAGAGAGAGGAGGAGGAGAGGTAGGAGAGGGAGCCGAGACAAGAGTAGGAGAGACAAGAGGGGGAGCTGAGGTAGGAGCGGGAGGAGGAGAGACAAGAGCAGGAGCAGGAGAGATAGGAGCAGGAGGGTGAAATGGATGTGGAAGTGGATGTGCCTTCAAATGAGGGAGTTGATGGAGAGGAGGTTGTAGAGGAGGAGGATGATGATGGTAGAGACAATGATGAGGCCATGGATGAGGCCGAGAGACTCCTGAGATGGATGATGGTGGAGGGAGAGGAGGAGGTACCACCTACCTTGACATTTCCCTAGGACGCCGCGATAGACCAGAGGGTGGAAAACCTACAGAGGAGACTGGATTAAAGTGTCATGCAGGTTAGAGCACTATAGGTAGAGCTAGAGGTGACTCAAGTAGAGTGGGATCAGGCAGTGATTTGCTAGCAGGAGGCAGCACAGTGGTGTACAGAGTTTGCACGACTTTGTACAAGACCATATACAGATTTGGCAAGGGATTTTGGCAAGGTCAGTGTACGGTTTGGGAGATATAGGCAGTTGTATGAGCAGGCCATGCCAGCTAAGATGAGAGATCCCGCTCTTACCAAGACACAGACAATTAGTGGCAGTAGGTTGGGCTGTGGCAGTGGCAGTCAAAGCAATGCAAGGGGCTCGAACTCTTCAGGGAATACTATGAGTCATAGGTCTCATCATAGACAATCCTCCAGTCACAAGTCAGGGCACTCACATGGGTCATTAGGTTCTAGCCATATATCAGTACCTGGTCTACCTCCAGTGATAGATCCTTCGGCTTCACAGAGTCAGGCTATAGTGTCATCACAGATGCATGTTACTATGGAGATGATGCCATCAATGTCAGTTTCATTGGTTTCTTAGACAGAGGTTGCCATAGGTCCACCTATTATCTCAGTGTCGGGAACAGGTCCTCAGTCACCACATTCTTTGCCGTGAGGGGATGAGGAGAGCAATTCATAGGGGAATTTTTACTGTGTTTGGCTTCATGTTTCAGACTTTTTATTATGACACGTTATGTATTGACTATCAATCCTATGAGCTCTATTTTTGGGATATCTCTTGACTTTATCTTGTGACATTGATTTTTGAGATGATGCTATATACATGATGCAGTTTTGATGCGGCCTACATGTGTGTTATGTGATATTATTTGATTTTTGCATTATGATGTATGTAATGTGGTGCCTATGTGGATTTATGCATTTATGATAGATGATGGTATTATTTATGTCTTTTCATGTATGTCCTATGATGGTTACCTATGTTGTGATGTCCTGATAATGCAATGTTTACTTATATATCATGCTAATGTTATGCCATGGATGATGATGATATGCATAATGTATTTATTTAAATGGATGCCATGTTTTATGATTATGATAATGTATGACCATGCAATATGTATATGACTTTAATGTTATGGATGATGTATGATGGATGTAATGCAATGTATATATGATTATGTATGCACTTATGTTTTTGTATGTCACAAGATATTATCGAGAGACGGACGAGAGAAGATGACAAGACAAAAGGAGATGCATGTTAGTTCCTAGACCAAATCCTTCAAAACTTTACCATAGGACTTTAATATTTATTGCTCTTAATCATCATTGGGTAGATTGTTGTGATGGCCAACAAACACCATGATATGACATAAATCAATGTGTGCAAGTTCATACTGTCACATAAGACAAGGATAATCATGACTCATACTAAGAGCGCAATTGTTCCAGTCTTTTTGTCATAATCAACCACAAGCAGAAAAGACAAGAAGGACAAGTCATAAAACGTCATTGCTTCTCTAAATCTGTCTCCAAGACATCCTTGAGAAACTAGCAACATGATTTCCAAAAGGAAAAAATAAAGCCATGATCATGATACACTATTGTTTTTCCAAATCTCATAGTCAGGACCTCGTTGAGAAACTAGTAACATGATTTTCAAAAGACAAGACAAACATCATGATACATTGCTACTTCTCTAAATCATGTTGTCGGGATCTCGCTGAAAATCTAATAACATGATGAAATCAAAAGAAAAATGCCAAGTGTTTTCCAAGTGTGTCTGGATGCCAAGTGTCTTAATGTGAAGATGTTAGGTCTAATGATGTCAAGATGCCAGGGTGTCAAGGTTTTGACGATGCCAAGATGACGAGTGTCAAAGATTGCCAAATTCAGGAAGGACACATCATGAATGAAGTTGTTGTCAAGAGGATTCGATCCTTAAAGAAAAAGGATCTCTCAAAATGCCAGATGACGATGCCTAGGAAGGACACATCCTAAGGCATAAATGTCAGAGTTTTGTTCTTCAGAAGGACATATCTGAAAAAATGTTGATGTCAAGAGGAGTGATCCTTAAATATCAAAAGGATCTCTCAAAATGCCAGGTGACAGTGATGATGCCTATGAAGGACACATCCTAAGGCATAAATGATAGAGGTTACTCTTCAGAAGGACACATCTAAAAGATAACCAAGAGTTGACAGTTTGACTGGTTGTGACAATTTGACTTGTTTTGACTAAGTTTGACTAAGGTTGACTGAATTGACTTGCGTTGACCAAATGTCGATATTGACATGCTGGTGTGATTGTCATATTTATTAAGGAATTTCTAGAGTTTTTTTAAGAGCTTTGCTTGTTTTGAAATGACCTATTTGACTTGAAGAAATTTTGATGTGTGTGTCAATGTAGTGCCATGAACCCTAATGGACTGACCTAGTGCGGCCTCAGGGGCTCATCGACAGATGGCCTTGCCTACATCATACACTCAAAGACCTCATAGTTCGACACGACCAATGAATTTGTCTTGATGACCAAAGATTGTGCCATGATTTTATTTTGAGAAACCTAAATGGACTAACCTAATGTCTCAGGGACTCAAAATTGAGTCTTGCCTACGTAGCGAATGCGCAAAGACAACGTAGTTCAGACAAATGACAAAGACTAAATGATTTGATGGACCTAACAAGGAATAGATTTGTTTTGTGTTTTCTAGACGTTTTGACTTTGTTGAGGTTTCTTCAAAACACTTTTCAATTTTTAGGTCTTTCTTCAGGACAGTTTACGATGTTTTTGGTCTTTTTTTCTCAAGACTTTTTATGATGTTTTTGGTCTTTCTTTAGGACATTTTGCGATATTTTTGGTCTTTTTTTAGGACCTTTTATGATGTTTTTGGTCTTTCTTTAGGACATTTTGTGATGTTTTTGGTCTTTTTTAGGACCTTTTATGATGTTTTTGTCTTTTCTTCGGGACTTTTTACAATTGTCCAGACCATGCGTGATATCCACTGCAGTCACATGATAAAAAAATTTCCCCTAGTCAGGTCCAAGACTTAGCCAAATTTAAAGGACATGAAAGGGATATGAATGGGGTGTTGGATGGATAGTATTCAAGACTTGATGTCAACCATTTTTCAATCATGAAAGGAAGGGTATGATGTCATGGAAAATGTTGTGGCGGTGACAGAAAATGTGTTTCATCATTGGCCAAGACAGATAAAGTAACAATAGATGGCAGAACAATGTTTGATTATGCATGACGCCTGTTTGCTAGGTTTCTGCCATGGTACTTATCCAAAGCGCCTGTTTTCCAGGTTTTCACTGTTGGACAAACTATTTCTCTTTACTATTTTTGTCATTTTTTTTGTATTTTTAAGGTTTTTCAGCTCGACTTTCCAATGCTATGCATAGAACTTGCACAGATGTAGACTATTGATAGGCTTCATCAGTTGTTCACCATCTAGAGTAGCCAGCCAATATGCTCCATAACCAAAAGCGGATATGATGACATATGAACCCAACTAGTTTGGTTCAAATTTGCCCAATTTTTCTCTATCTACCTAATTCTTAGGGTTCTGCATGAGGACTAGGTCACCAATGTCAAACTTCCTAACCATGAATCTCTTGTTATAACTATGGCAGAGGCAATTCTGATATGCCTACAGATGGTTTAGGGAATTATGCCTTCTTTCCTCTAACATCTCCAACTCGTGTAGGCACGACTATCTATACTCCTCATAATCGGTCAGACCCTTTAGGGAGACTCATAAGTAAGGAATTTCAACCTCAATGGAAAAGATGGCCTCAGCTCCAAAGACCAAGGTGAATGGAGTTGCTCCCGTAGGCGTACGAATGTTGGTGCGGTAAGCCCATAGAGCAGGGTTAAGTTGGATATGCCAGTCACAGCCAGCGTCATTGACAATATTTTTAAGGATTTTAACGATGGTTTTATTTGATGCCTCGACTTGATCATTTCCTTGTGGGTAATAGGGAGAGGAAAAATTATGTTGGATATGAAATCGCTCACATAACTCACGAACGTCTTGGTTTTTAAACGGATGTCCATTGTTAGTGATGATGAATTGTGGAAGGCCATATTGGCAAATGATGGAGTTAAAAATGAATTTGGAGATTTGTTTGTCAGTTATGTACGTTAGGGGGATGGCTTCGATCCACTTTGTAAAATACTCAGTGGCGGTTATCATGAATTTGTGGCCATTTGACGATGTAGGATGGATCTTTCCCATGAGGTCAAGTCCCCATTGTGCGAAAGGCCAAGGAGAAGTGATTGGTCGAAGTTCGTGTGCTGGAGTGTGAATCTGGCATTGGTGACAAGTCTTGACATATTCTAGTGCATCTTTCTCAATAGTCAACCAATAGTACCCAAGTCTCGCTATTCTGGCTTAGCTCCGTGAGGTTGGTGAGGATTGCCCGCGCTGATCGATAGCCTGCTGTCTTTCGTGCTCCTCCCGATCCCACTATTGATGTGAGAGGAGTGATCCCTACGGTACTTGGAATAAGCTTCCTACGATTGCTGAGCTGTTTCGCCTCGGGCCGGTACTACTTACTAGCGGCGAATGGTGGGAGCTGATTACGAAGCTGAGATAGGATCATTACTAAGCTCGCCCGTACTTCTCCAATCGTTTGCTTGTGTTCGCCATCACGCCTCACTATCAATCTGGCGCCGAACCCAGATATTTCCATTCTTCCCACTCCAGTAACGCCCTACGGGCTTTCTCGACATTTCTTTCCACATTCATTTCTCTGGTTCAACTATTGCTAGGAGTGCCCGGACGGAAAATAGCTATGGTCAAGAGCCGGGTAGCTCCCTTAGAATAGTAGGGGCCTCCCACCCACCCAACTATGATTCCCTCCCACCCGAAAGTGAGACCCACATATACCCTCATGTACTTCTCATAAGGTTGTGTGTGCTTCGTTGGTGTCGAGACATCTAAGGAGGGTGTTATCAAAGCTACGATGGTAAAGGGAGTCGCTAACAATGGCATACCTTGCAACTTTTCTGATAAAAGAATTTCTCTGGTTATTGGACAAATTTGGGGGAAGGGTTTGGGACTTAAGTTAATCGTGGATGTCTTGGTACTAGGGAGAATTAGGACCAACAAGCTCGCAAACCATCTCTGATTTAGGAATGTCATAGGTGGGGACCAACAGTTGTTCTATTAGGAATTCTAGCTGAGGAATATTGCTTGGAATGTTGAGGAGAGAGCCTATTGTAGCCATTGCATCTGTTGCCTTGTTTTGTGCTCTCGAAACTTGTTCAAAAGTCACCATATGAAAGTACATTTGAAAATCGTCAACCATTCATTTGTAGGGCATGAGTTTCTCATCTTTTGTGTCATAGTCATCATTAACCTGGTTGATGACTAGCTGAGAATCCCCATAGACATGCAGTGTTTTGATTTTCCATTTTATTTTCATTCTAAGTCCTATAACTAGTACCTCATATTCTGCCACATTATTTGTGCATGGGAAAGCTATGTGGAAAGACTTAGGAATGGAATCTCCTTGAGGGGTGATGAACAAGATCCTTGCCCTCAAGCCATGATTAGTATGCAATCCATCAAAGTAGAGTCTCCAAGGTGACTTGGGTTTCATATGGAATATTAACTCATCTGGAAAATCTACCACTAAAGGATGATTACTTTGTATAGGTACATCTGCTAGTTGGTCTGATATGACTTTTCCCTTTATTTCCTTTCTTTCTACATATTGAATATCATATTCACTCATAATCATGACCCATTTTGCTAGACGCCCTGTTAATACTGCCTGACTTAATAGATATTTGAGGGGGTAAATATTTGCTACTAGTTGTGTATGATGGCTTAACATATAATGCCTTAGCTTTCGAGCTGCAAAGACAACTGCTAGACAAGCACATTCAATTGATGTGTAATTTAGTTCATACCCGACCAGTGTCTGACTCATAATATATGGCCCTTTCTTTCTCATCATGGTCGTTTTATGCTAGTAAAGCCCCCAGTGCTGAAGTTGTTGCTGATATGTATAATATCAAAGGCTTTCCTTGAATGGGAGGCATAAGAACTAGTGGCAACAATAGGTAGTCCTTTATTTGCTGAAAGGCCTCTTGGCATTTATCTGTCCACATGAATGAAATTCCTTTGCGCAGAAGATATTGGAATGGTTGACACTTGTTAGCCAATTGTGCTATGAAGCGCCGAATAGATTGCAGCTTGCCTTGTAAGGTTTTGAGTTCACTTATTCCTCTAGGAGGAGGCATGTCCATGATGGCTTTGAGTTTTTTTGGATCAACTTCAATGCCTCTTCGAGAAACTATGTATCCCAAGATTTTTCCAGATGTTACACCAAAGACACATTTCTTAGGATTCAGTCTGACCTTATATTCTTCTAGTCTCTTGAAAATTGTGTCTAAAACCTTCAGATGGTCTTTTCTTGTTACCGATTTAGCCAAAAGGTCATCCACGTAATCTTCCATTATTTTATGCATCATGTCATGAAAGGTTGTGGTCATAGCCCTCTGATATGTGGCGCCTGAATTTTTAAGACCAAACGACATGACATTCCAGCAGTATGTACCCTAAGGGCAAGTGAATGCCATTTTATGTTGGTCTTCAGGGGCAATACGAATTTGATTATAGCCTAAGAAACCATCCATGAGGGACAACATCTCATATCTTTTCGTGAGGTCAACTATGATATCAATATTCAACAAAGGAAAGTCATCTTTTGGGCATGCCTTGTTTAAGTCTTTGAAGTCTGTGTAGACTCAGATCATTCCATTTGGCTTTGTTATTGGCACAAGGTTAGATATCCATTTAGCATAATCCATAAACCATATGAACCTGGCATCTAGAATTTTCTTCAACTCAGCCATGACTAATAGAGCGATTTGAGGATGCATTTTTTATAGCTTTTGTTTAACTGGTTTGGCATTTGGAAATAATGGTAGATGGTGCAGAACAAGTTCTGGGTCTAGCCCAGGCATATCTACGTAGGACCATGTGAAGTTGATTTTATGTTCTGCAAAGAACTTGTGAAATTTTGGTTTCTCTTCTTCAGTCAAGGATGCAACAAAGAGGACCATTTTGGGATCTTTTGTGGTTGATATGTTGTCTTCTATGGTGTCCTCTATGAGCATAGCTGATTTCCCTTGAGTCATGAGAAGAAAGTCTAGTCCTCCATCATTGGGTGCCTCAGAGAGGTTTTCACCCACATATATGTCCTTTATTTTTACTTTTTTGTCGTCAGAAGGTGCCTTTCGGTTTTCACCTAAAGACGTTTCATTTTTTTCCTTATTCTTATTTTTAATTTTGTGACTGGAGGATGGAGCAGTCTCGTTGAAGTAAGCTGCACAATCTAGGCCAATGGTGAATCCTACCTTATGATCACCACTGGGTATGCCCTCACATAATCCCATAAATTCTATGATAGCCTCATCATTCTGAAAGGTGTCCTGAACTGGCGGGCCTTGTTGGTCCTAATCAATTAGTTGAGGATAGACTAGGGTAATGCCATCATCAGTGTTGGTGAATTGAGGGGAGGATGCAGAAAGCATGCAGATGGATTTGTAAGGAAAGCTTAGGTGTGGAACAAACTCTCCTAATGCCAAAACCTCAAGGAAGAATGTAGATATTCCTTTAAATTTTACAATTACAGTTCAACTAAGATACACTTGAAAATATTTAACAGAAAAGAGAAATGAACATACACAATTGGACACCAGTTTTATGTGGGAAAACCCTTATGGGAGAAAACCCCACCACACCAAGAAAAGCCTCTTTGTATTACAGTAATGAAAATTACATACAGAGATCAGCCTTGTCTTTCTGATGTCAATTTACAACAACAACATTCACTGATTAGTCTTGTACAAAACATTAATCTTACAATGCTCTCAGACAACAATGAATTCACTCAGAACTATCCGTGTTCAGATTCGAACAACTCTTCACACTGTCCAACTGTTCACTATTCGACCATTTTAGATCATAGTCATTTTCCCTCACAACATGTTCACCTTCCATATAGGAATGGTCACAACTGCTCAACTACCAACTGTTCGAATTCTGCTTCTCTCATTGGCTCAGAACACATGACGTAGGACAAATGTTCGGTCAAATAATTTCAAACACAATCGCATGTCGGTGAGACACCAAGCCATATCTTCCAGATGCCATAATGCCCAATCACAGAACCATCGGCAAGATTTTCTCTATCGCTAAGAGTCTTTTAGATCTTTTATGTCATACTGATGTTCATACCCATCAGCTAGAGGAAAACCATCGGCAAGAGATTCCACCGAAGTTCATCTCATCGAACTATAGGTCATTCCTTGTGGTATCCACCATACATGTGTCCACTTCTTGTGCGTTTCTAGAGAATCAAGCAAGGAATCTACAATATTCTCAACTAGTCTCCCAAAAATCCAAATGGTCCCCACATCCATTGGCTCGTTTGATCTCAATCGTTCCCCGCCATCCCACGATGACCCCACCAGACTACTTTGGCTAATCACGATATCACGGGCTACTGCCACGTGTCCCATCTGATGAAGCCAAAGGGATGAGTTCGCGTGACCATTGATCAATCACCTTTTGATCTCAACGGTTGTCCGCTATTGCGCGATCAGAACTTACAAGATATTTAACGATCGTGAAATCACCGGAGACTGCCATGTGTCTTAGTTGATAATGCTGAAGGAATAAGGGAAGTGCCTTGATAAATTAATTAGCTGATAAGATAGGAAGTCAGTCAGTTGGGGAATTAGAAAAATTTCAAACTCCGCAACAAGGTTCCAAACTTAGAAACTCCAGCGATCGGCCGACAATGAAGACTAAGCCACCAAGCTGAGGCACAATTTCCAACATGATTCAAAGATATTGTAGATGAAATTATCATCATCCCATTCTAAATCGAACTCTATGCAATATTCCCCTTCACTTGTTTCATATTCATTGTCAAAGTAGGGAGTAAATGACTCAGAGTTGTGGTTGTTAGTGTCATCTGGCAATTCAGATGGATTGGACTGTTGGCTATGGGGTTCAAATGGTGAGGCTTGTATGTCCTAGGGAATGTAAATAGGACTGTGACTATTTGGTGCCT
>VDFB02145623.1:41149-66623 GCA_007258455.2 Sequoia sempervirens | reverse complement strand
CTAAATTTGTGCTTTTAAAAGGACTAGGCCAAAACTTAATCATGGAACCCCAATAGTTTGAACCAAAAATATCATTTTGTTGCTTGTAGAATATGGTATTTTAATTTAAATTAAAATTAATATACAAGCTAAGTGGACCAAATACTTATTGATAACCATAAATCTTTGATATCTCTACCTTTTATATTCAACACATATGGACTAATAGTTGAACACAAAAAATCTATTTGTTGTTATAAAAACAACACATAATGATTTAAAATACAACTTATATTGAACAAAAATGGACCAATAGTTGAACACTAAAACTTTTTGAAAATCCTTCACATTTAATGGGAAAATACATGTTATTTATTGTGCTCACCTTTTATATTTGTGATAGGACAAAATATTAATATAAAATTATCCAATGCTTGTACATTGCTACCCCAATTGTTGTACACATAAGAGCAATATTTTTTCACTATGATAACAATACTTGTTTCAATGAGTGTCTTATGTTATTAAATGAGAATTTTATTTTTTAAATGATATACTTCTTCATGAATGTATTTATGTTTTTTTCATATAACATTTAGAGGTTCTCATGTGTTCAAGTATGGGTCCATTTTTTATCAACATTTGGTTTTTTCTTTATTTACATTTGGACTGTTTATTTACAATATATAGTATAAATATGTGGTAAGACTGGGTATTATCACTAGCATACCTATATTTTAAAAATATATGTAAAGTATGCCGAGAGATATCCTTCTTCTGAAGATGCTTATTTTTAATCAATTGAACCTTAACCCAAATTGAAGCTTAACCCCAACCGTAAAGCTATTTGAACCCTAATTGTAACCCTATTTGAAGCTAGTTTGGATTACATGCTCATAGACAAGGACAAATTCCCTAGAACAGTGTCTTTCAATTTTGCAAGAATTTTAGAATAAACACTTGGATTCTTAAATATTGACACTTCTTAACTTTATGTCTCTCTCTTCCCCATATTCTCTCTCCCTCCTCTACCTATCTCTCTCCCTTTCTTCCTCCCTCTCTCTATCTCTTCCCATCTGAGCTCTCTCCCTATACCCCTATCTATCTTCATATGTCAACCTATTTGTCCCTTTATCTTCCCATATATCTCTATATCTATGTCTTTCTCTTCCCATTTATCTCTCATCCTCTCTCTCTCTCCCCTTATTTCTATCTCCCTCTCCATTTATATTTGTCTTTCTCTACTTATCTCTCTCTATATCTCTATCAATTTTTCTCCCTCTTCCTCTCTCATTCTATATTCATATCTACCTCTATCAATTTGTCTCACTCTTCCTCTCTCACTTTATATTCATCTCTACCTCTATATTCCTCCCTCCCCCTCCTTCCGTAGAAATGTCTCTGGTGCAGGAGCACCTGGGAGTACTTCGTTTATTGAAGTTTTGTTTGAAGTTCTTATTTTGTTTTGGTTTTGATTTTCATAAGGTCATGTTGACCATTGTGTTGGGTTTTTAGGGTTGAATTTGAACTTTTGGAAAGAATTTGACAAGTGCAAAATAGTTTTACAACATCATTTTGATGAATGGTAAAAAGTTGCCAAAGTTTGCAAAACACGGTGGGTTTTATAAAGTTTGTTTTAGGTCATCTAAAAGACTCGACCCATGAAGCTCAACTGCTTGGGAAGCCTATTTAAGGCATGACTTGACCCTGAGGTAGGGTTAGAGGGATTATTGTTGAGTGGCATTTTTGAAAATTGAAGGAAACAACGTTCAAAAGATAGTTTTTCATGTTCTTTGCGCTCACTTTGAGCTTTAATGGAATAAATCTACTATTACCTTGTTAGTAGTATGTAGGGTTGATATTGTGTAGGATTATATAGTTTCATTTATTTGTTTTACTAATCATTCTCATCTTTTATTTTGTATATAGTTTGGTTTTCTGTCTTTTCTGGCCTATAACAAGCAGTTTTGAAAGAATGGAGTCCTAGAGCACCTTCCCACCGTACAAATTGTATGGCCTTTTGGGATTTGTGTCTAGGCTCCCTCATTGTAAATATGGTAGCATTTAGGTTTTGTGGCAGTGCAGGAGATGCTAGCAAAGCTTTGCCCTAGGCGAGCCAGTGCAGGTCCGATTGGGGCAGGCTTGGAGTAAAAACCTCATATCTTGTAGGGGAAGAAAGATCTTGGAGAAATTATTTTTGGAGAATTTTGTTGGTGGTCGTGGCTATGAATGGTGATTAGGAGGAGGGTTTATCAATTCATTTTGTAGGAGAACTTTCTGGCAGTCTAAAACTGCTCTGAAAAGCTTTAAAACCCTAGGTTTTGGGTCAGTTTTGGTGTATGGACAGTGTACAGCCTAAGCAGGCTTGAAACCCTAAAAATCTTGGAGGTGAGGGCATGAGAAACAAAAACCTTAAGCATAGAACCTAGGTCCTTTCATGGTTTTAGAAGGAAAAATCATTTTACCCCTGTTCAGAGGCCTAATTGGGGGCTCAAGGCTTGTAGCCTTTTCAAACCCTAGGAAAGGAGTTGTGTGCAAGCAATGGAAAGTTGGAAACTTGTGGTGGCTTAAGGAACCTAGTTAGGCTAATTTGAAGTTTTGCAACACCATCACACCCCTACAAGAATCTAGTAGAAGGTTGAGGATATTTGGTCTTTAAGAAGAGTAAGGGCCAATGGAGAGCATATGGTGAAGCACCAAGGTTGGCTTGGTAGAAGGAAGCCTGTTGATAGAAGAGGGGTTCGTCAGAAAAACCAAGGGCAACTAGCCTTGAGGAAGGGCCTATAGGTTAGATTGGTGAAGCAGAGCACCAAGTAGGTCTTATAAGGAAAGGCCTAGGGTAGGAATCAGTGATTGATTCCTCCAACCCCACTCCCTATCAAATTGGTATCAGAGTGAGCAAAAGATTTGGGAAAGAGTAATATATGTCAGAGGTTGAGTCAAGTGATACTACCATCATGGTGAAAAATGCACAATTAGCCAAGATGGTTGAAGAACAAGAGGAGAACAACAAGTCATTAAAAGAAAGAATAGAGCAACTTGAGAAAGCATTGAACAATGTGAAGTTGGAAGGAAGGGTACCAAAGGAAGAAGAGGTTGCAGAGGAAGACAAGGTCCCTAAACCTGACCCTGTTTTGGAGGAGGAGCCTTTCTTGAAGGCATTAAAGGCGTTGAGTGGAAAAGGACTTGAGGGCATACCACTGTTTAGTGGAAAAATGGAACCTGATTTGGTCATGGACTGGATAGAAGGCATGGAGAATCATTTTGAGTGTGATGGAGTCACTAAAGCTCAGAAGGTGAAGGTTACTAAGTCAAGATTGAGAGGATCAGCCTTGACACATGGTGGAAGTTTATTCAGACAGTAAGGGAAAAAGAAGGCAAACAGCCCATATCAAATTGGAAAGGAATGGTTGCTAAGGTAAAGGAAGCCTACATGCCAGATGACTATGAGATCCAATTACACAAGAAGAGGAAAAGTCTAAGGTAGAAAGATCAAGACGTAAACACTTTTACTGAAGAGTTTCAAAGGCTTTGTATGAGGTCTAATGTGATAAAGGATGAGAGCCTCAAAGTGGCTAGGTATCTTAATGGCTTAAAATGGAACATCCAAGAGGAGATGGCTCTACTAAGTCCCAAGACAGTACACCAATGTTATCAGTTGGCTATAAAGATTGAGGAAAGGAACAAGAGGAAGCAAGATTAGTCTTCTAAGGGCAGAGGCAAAGGCAGAGATCAAAGAGATCAAAGAGGACAGCGTGGTGGTTACCAAGGTAGAGGCAATGATCAAAGAAATCAGGGAGAATCCAAACTCACTGAGCATGGAGGTGAAACATCTTCAAGAGGAGGATTCAACAGAGGAAGAGGACCTCAAAGAGGTTCAAATAGAGGAAAAGGAGCAGGCAGGAGAAATTCCTATTTTGCAAACATGAAGTGTTATCATTGTAGTCAAATGGGTCATCCAGCTTATAGGTGCCCAGAGAAAGCTTCCTCATCAAGCAATGAAAAGAGAGTGGCCTATGCACAAGAGGACACCATGAGTCCTAAAGCATCTGAGATCAGTCACATAGAATCTGAGGTAGGAGAGAATCTGATGTTTAACAAATTTTTGATCAAGCAGCCAGTCAAGGAGGAACCTAAACAAAGAAGAGCTCTTTTTAGGGTAAGGTGCAAGATACTTGGAAAAGTGTGCAAAATCATTGTAGATTCAAGTTCAAAAGATAATATAATCTCAGAGGAGGTAGTAACTAAACTAAAATTGGAGAAGGTACCTCACAATAACCCTTACAAGGTCACATGGTTGAATAAAGGGCAGAGTGTTTTAGTTAATGAGCAAGTAAAAGTGGAATTTTCAATTGGAGGCTATAAAGACAAGTTTTTTTGTGATGTATTACCCATGGATGCATGCCATCTACTACTGGGAAGACCATGGAAATATGTTAGAAGTTCCATTTATGATGGGAAAGAGAACACCATCTCATTCAAGAAGGATGGAAGAACCTTCAAACTGCAGTCATTGACAGAGGAAGAGGAAGGACAGTCAAAGGCACCAAACATCATGTTGAGCAGTGGCAAGGAGTTCCTCAAGGACATACACCAAGGGAATGAAGGATATGTGGTTGTGTTGCAGCCTAAAGAAGTAGACAAGGCTGAAAAAACAGTCCTACCGGAAGCAGTCCAAAATTTGCTTGATAGATACAAGAGTATAGTCAGTGATGGTACACCTGCAACTCTACCACCAAAGAGAGCAATAAGTCATCAAATTGACTTCATACCTAGAGCCTCATTGCCTAACAAAGCAGCATACAAACTTACACCTGAGCAAAACCTAGAGGTAGCTAGGCAAGTGCAAGAATTATTGGATCAAGGATTGATTCAAAAGAGCACCAGCCCTTGTGCAGTGCCAATGGTTTTAGCAACCAAGAAAGGAGATAAGTGGAGACTTTGTATTGATTCTAGAGCAATAAATAGAATCACAATTAGGTATAGGTTCCCAATTCCTAGAATTGAAGATTTAATGGATTGCCTTGGAGGAGCACAGTATTTCACTAAGTTGGATCTCAAGAGTGGATACCATCAGATCAGAATTAAGGATGGTGATGAGTGGAAGATAGCTTTTAAGACAAATGATGGGTTATATGAGTGGAAAGTGATGCCATTTGGCCTCTCAAATTCCCCTAGCACATTCATGAGACTAATGAATGAAGTGCTTAAATATTTAACAGGAATATTTGTGGTAGTATATCTTGATGATATACTAATTTTCAGTAAGACAGCAGAAGAACACCTCAAGCATGTGGAGATGGTTCTTAAAAGGTTACAAGAGGAGAAGTTGGGAATAAATCTTGAGAAGTGTGAGTTCTTCAAGCAAGAGCTGGTCTATCTGGGTTTTGTAGTATCCAAAGGCTCATTAAAGATGGATCCAAGCAAGGTGGAAGCCATCCTAAACTGGCCTACACCAACCACAGCAATAGAGGTAAGGAGTTTCCATGGATTGGCTCAATTTTATAGAAAATTTATAAGGAACTTTAGTTGTATATGTGCACTGGTCCTAGATACTATCAAAGGTGGTCTGAAAAAAAAATTTAAGTGGACTCAAGAGGCTGATAAAGGGTTTGAGAAACTGAAACAAGAAGTGGCAACCCAACTTATTCTATTATTTCCTAGTTTTGACAAGTTGTTCATAGTTGAGTGTGATGCAAGTGGAATAGTAGTAGGAGTGCTTAGTCAAGAGGGCAGGTTTGTGGCCTTCTTTAGTGAAAAGCTAAATGAAGCCAAACAAAAGTACTCTACCTATGATTTAGAGTTATATGCTTTAGTGCAGTCCCTTAGGAAGTGGAGGCATTATTTGTTACCCAAAGAGTTTGTGGTTTTTACTAATAACCAAGCACTTAGCTATATCAACACTCAAGAGAAGCTAAGTAATAGGCATTTGAAATGGATGGAATACATCCAAGCTTTTACTTTTACCATCAAGCACAAGAAAGGGCAAATGAACAAGGTGGCAGATGCATTAAGCAGAAGGTTGTTGACAGTGCAAGAAATATAGCTAAAGAGCATTGGATTAGAGAGTTTCAAAGACCTCTATGGTGAAGATGAAGACTTCTCCAAAGCTTACAAGGTATGCTCTAATTTTGAGAATCATTTTCATAGCCAATATTTTGAGTATACACTGCAAAATGGACTGTTATTTAAGGGTAATCAGTTATGTGTTCCAAGGGGGTCAATGAGGGAAAATCTGATTCAAGAAAAGCATAATGGTAGTCTTAGTGGGCATTTTGGCATAAATAAGACTTTAGAGCTAGTACAAAGATTTTATTACTGGCCTAAGTTGGCCAGAGATGTTAGAAAATATGTGGAACAATGTGTTGTATGCATGAAAGCTAAAGGAGGAGCTAGCAATGCTGGTTTATATCAACCCCTGCCCATTCCTAACAGACCATGGGAGTGTGTGAGCATGGATTTTGTGGTAGGTCTTCCTAAGACCAAGACTAGTTTTGACAGTGTTTATGTTGTAGTAGATAGATTTAGTAAGATGAGTCATTTTATTCCCTGCAAAACTACTCATGATGTAAGCTACATAGCCCTCCTTTTCTTCAAGGAGGTTGTAAGGATCCATGGCTTGCCTCTACGCATTGTTTCAGATAGAGATGTGAAGTTCATGAGTCACTTTTGGAAGACTCTATGGAGCAGATTGGGTACAAATCTATCTTTTGGATCAGCTTACCATCCTCAGACCGATGGTCAAACCGAGGTGGTTAATAGAGTGTTAGGTAATCTTTTGAGGTGCTTAACTAAAGAATATGGACAGACATGGGATATGGTTATTTCCCAAGCTAAGTATGCTTATAATGACAGTGTCAACAGAACTACAGGAAAAATTCCTTTTGAAGTTGTGTATGGGATGCACCCAAGAGGCATTTGTGAGCTCAGAGACCTTGGATCTATGGAGAATAGGAGTGGACATGCAGAAGACTTTAGTTAGACCATGAAGGAGATCCAAGAGCAGGTCAAGAAGTCAATTACTGAGGCTACACAAAAAGTGAAGGAGAAGGCATATATGTCAAGGAAAGATGTGCAATTTCAAGTAGGGGACTATGTTATGGTCCACCTTAACAAATCAAGGTTGTAGAAAGGAATGTCAACCAAGCTAAAAATGAAAAGAGTAGGACCCTGCAAGATATTGGCCAAGTATGGGCAGAATGCATACAAGGTGGAGTTACCGACTGATCTAGGGATCTCACCTGTGTTCAATGTTGTTGATTTGATCAAGTATAAGGGGAAAATCAAGGATTTGGATCAAGATAGTAAGGAGATATTCAAGGATGTCAGAAACATGACACTACCAACTCCAGACAAGCTACAAGCAGAAAAGATCTTGGAATCAAGAGTGAAGAAGGCTACAAGGAACAAGGTGTACATGGAGCATCTTGTCAAATGGAAGGATAAGCATGAATTTGAAGCTACCTGGGTAGAAGAAGCATAATTTAAGAAGAAAGGCATTTATGTGTCTCTGATCTCTCCTAAATTTCCTTAGTTGTTTGTGCTGAGAGGGGAAGAATGGTGCAGGAGCACCTGGGAAAGTACTTGGTTTATTGAAGTTTTGTTTGAAGTTCTTATTTTGTTTTGGTTTTACTTTTCATAAGGTCATGTTGACCATTGTGTTGGTTTTTTAGGGTTTACTTTGAACTTTGGGAAAGAATTTGACAAGTGCAAAATAGTTTTACAACATCATTTTGATGAATGGTAAAAAGTTGCCAAAGTTTGCAAAACACAGTGGGTTTTATAAAGTTTGTTTTAGGTCATCTAAAAGACTTGACCCGTGAATATCAACTGATTGGGAAGCCTATTTAAGGCATGACTCGACCCTGAGGTAGGGTTAGAGGTATTATTGTTGAGTGGCATTTTTGAAAATTGAAGGAAACAGTGTTCAAAAGACAGTTTTTCCTGTTCTTTGTGTTCACTTTGAGCTTTAATGGAATAAATTTACTATTATCTTGTTAGTAGTATGTAGGGTCGATATTTTTTAGGCTTAGAGTGTCATTTATTTTTTTTACTAATCATTCTCATCTTTTATTTTGTATATAGTTTGGTTTTCTGTCTTTTCTGGCCTGTAACAGGCAGTTTTGAAAGAATGGAGTCCTAGAGCACCTTCCCACCGTACAAATTGTACGGCCTTTTTGGATTTGTGTCTAGGCTCCCTCATTGTTAATATGGTAGCATTTAGGTTTTTTGGCAGTGCAGGAGATGCTAGCAAAGCTTTTCCCTAGGCAAGCCAGTGCAGGTCCGGTTGGGGCAGGCTTTGAGTAAAAACCTCATATCTTGCAAGGGAAGAAAGATCTTGGAGAAATTATTTTTGGAGAATTTTTTTGGTGGTCTTGGCTATGCATGGTGATTAGGAGGAGGTTTTATCAATTCATTTGGTAGGAGAACTTTCTGACAGTCTGAAACTGCTCTGAAAAGCTTTAAAACCCTAGGTTTTGGGCCAGTTTCAGTGTATGGACAGTGTATGGCCTGAGTAGGCTTGAAACCCTAAAAATCTTGGAGGTGAAGGCATGAGAAACACAAACCCTAAGCATAGAACCTAGGTCCTTTGGTGGGTTTAGAAGGAAAAAGCATTTTACCCCTGTTAAGAGGCCTAATTGGGGGCTCAAGGCTTGTAGCCTTTTCAAACCCTAGGAAAGGAGTTGTGTGCAAGCGATGGAAAGTTGGAAACTTGTGGTGGCTTAAGGAACCTAGTTAGGATAATTTGAAGTTTTGCAACACCCTCACACCCCTGCAAGAATCTAGTAGAAGTTTGAGGATATTTGGTCTTTATGAAGAGTAAGGACCAATGGAGAGCATATGGCGAAGCACCAAGGTTAGCTTGGTAGAAGGAAGCTTGTTGATAGAAGAGGGGTTGTTCAAACAAACCAGGGGCACCTAGCATTGAGGAAGGGCCTATAGGTTAGATTGGTGAAGAAGAGCACCAAGTAGGTCTTATAAGGAAAGGCCTAGGGCAGGAATCAGTGATTGATTCCTCCAACCCCACCCCCTATCAGTCTCCCTCTCTCTACCCATCCATCTCACTTCCTATCTCTAGAAATGTCTCCCTCTCTCTATCTTACTCACTCCATCTCTTCTACTCTATATCTTTATCTTTATTTCTCGCTCATCTCCCTCTCACTCATCTCTCTATCTCTTTCTATCCATATACTACTCAATCTCCCTCTCTCATCTATCTATCTCTTTCTATCCATATACTTCTATACATATATCTCCCTATGCATCTATCTCCCTATCTCTTTTCCTATCTCTATCTATCTCTCTATATTAGCCTCCCCCTCTCGCTCTCCCTCTCTCCCCCTCTCTACATATATCTCTCTCTTCCCATCTTCTATCTCTCCCTCCTCTACATATCTCTCTCCCTTTCTCCTCCCTCTCTCTATCTCTCCCATCTCTCCCTCTCATGCTCCCTCCCTATACCCTATCTATCTTCATATCTCAACCTATTTGTCCCTTTATCTTCCCATATATCTCTATATCTATGTCTTTCTCTTCCCATTTATCTATCTCTCCCTCTCTCTTCTCTCTCTCTCTCTATATATATATCTCTCTCTTATATATATATATATATATATATATATATATATATATATATATATATATATATATATATATATATATATATATATATATATCCCCCATCTCCCTATCTCTCTATATATTTATTTCTCCCTCTATCTCTCTCTATATCTCTATCTATTTTTATCCCTTTTCCTCTCTCATTCTATATTCATCTCTACCTCTATCTATAGGGAGAGATACAAAGGTGAAGCATTGGACCTTCCCAAAGATCCACCAATCTCAACACTACTCCCAACTATTTTGAGCATTTAAGTACATATTGTATGCTAGATTAGGAGGCATGTGTCAAAGCTCATATTTATTGATGCAAAATAGGTCCAAAGTCACAAATTTGGTGTAGAGTTAGTTATAGTTTTGTACAAAATTTCAAGTGCCACATAGAGCAAAGATATTCTAGTTTTTTATATCATGTCATCAAATTTGGCACTTCATCAAGATTTGTATCTTCATCAACATTAACAAAAGCAAAGGTATGTACTTGAATCCCTTGCATTTAAATTTTTCTATATATATAAATATTTTAATATTTTCCATCAAATCCATAATATATATTAGTGTGTATTTATTTATTGCAATAAAGAATTAACCTAAGTAACACATTAAGAATTCTAAGGATTTGTGCTTGGAAAAAATGCATAACAAATTTTTTTGTTGGATGTTGTGTTGTATAGTTTAGAAAAGCTCAAAATATGAATAGGATTTTAAGGCCATATATTATGGTAGCTTACAATGCAAAAGAAGGAAGGAAATCTATTATCAATTTTAATCTACAATTTAATAC
This sequence comes from Sequoia sempervirens, assembly GCA_007258455.2. Lineage (NCBI taxonomy): Eukaryota > Viridiplantae > Streptophyta > Pinopsida > Cupressales > Cupressaceae > Sequoia > Sequoia sempervirens. The sequence goes on along the minus strand of VDFB02145623.1, from coordinate 56,239 downwards.
CATATGAAAATCACATGTAGTATTATCTAAAATTAATTCTTGACATATTAATTTTATAAAATACACTCTACCATTCAATAAACTTCTCCCAAGAAAGAAACCCTAAGTGAAGATTAATTGAACCCTAATTGTAGATTCATAACTCTAATCCTAACCCTAATTGAACCCTAATTGTAGATTGATAAATCTAATCATGACCCTAAGCGAACACTAATCCTAATCAAACCCTAACCCTAGCCTTAAAGTTATCATATAATCTAATTATCTCTCTTATCTAAATTTGGGTTGAATTATTTTTCCTTTATTTTTAATTGCATATATTTTTTGTTTATTAGATCTTATTTTATGAATATATGCAAATATAATTTTACTTCTACATTCATTCTATGCCTATTTTTTTCATGATATTTTAACATTCATTTTCTAGAATATTAGATCAATCTCACACATAAATATGAAACCTCAAAATTTTAAAATAATATTCAAGTTTTCCCACTTCAATTTATCATTTATGTTATTTGAATTAAAATATTTTAAATCATACTCTTAATTCATCTATAAAAGAAAAACAAATTGATATATATTTTTTTATTAAATACATTTTAACTTATTTTCTTGGATTGTATAAATATCTTTCTTTATTTACATTTGGACTATTTATTTACAATATATAGTATAAATATGTGGTAAGACTGGGTATTATCATCATGATTGAGTGCACCCTCTCCCCTAATAAATGTTTTTATTTTGCACCCCGCACGACTACTGGGCTCTCTCCCCTAATAAATGTTTTTATTTTGTAGAGGGACAAGTTTGCATGGTCGTAGATCAATCGTTGTGTGATCTCAGTCGTTCCCCGCCATCCCACAATGACCCCATAGTTGATCGCGATATCACAGGTGAGTGCCACGTGTATTGGGCCCTCTCCCCTAATAAATGTTTTCATTTTGTAGAGGGACAAGTTCACATGGCTATAGATCAATTGTCATGTGATCTCAGTCATTCCCCGCCATCCCGCGATGACCCCACCAGTTGATCGCGATATCATGGGCGAGCGCCACATGTCTCATCCAGTGAAGCTAAAGGAATGATAAATACTTTGATGGGTCTTTAATACATTATGTTGCAGGTTACTAAAGCAATTATAAAATGCATGTGTTTTAAATCAATGGAGATGTTATAATCCCGGTAGAAAGGTGCTCGATGGTTAATAACAACGTTGGTGACTGTGTTGAATGAACAAGATTGCCGATGATTGAGATCCATGGTTGCCCGCCATCGCGTGATCAAAAGTTGTGAGTTCTTTATTGATTGTGATATCACAGGCGGGCTCCATGTGTCTCATCCAGTGAAGCTGAAGGAATGATAAATACTTTGATGTGTCTTTAATACATTATGCTGCGGGTTATATTTATTAATGTCTTAATATTAGTTTATAAATTGAACATTAATTATAAATATTTTAAAATCAATTAAGTATTTCAATCTAAAATTTTAATATTTGACATTACAAATAAAATTAAACTAAATTCTAATTTTAAAATCCATAAAATATTTATTATCTATTTAGTTTTACTAATTATCTAATACAATTAAATTAAATTAAATTAAATACTCATTTTATATTAATTAGAATTTTAGAATAAATTAAGAAATAAGATCTATATAAAATCAACTTTTCTATTTTTTCTTTTGTGTCCAAATCATTTATTTTCTAAAATTATACTAAATTCTAGATATCATAATTAAACACAAAACTTTATTCTATTCTAATCCTAACCCTAGTTAAACCCTAACCCTATTTGGACTCTAACCCTTACCCTAATTGAACACTAAATCTAATTGTAATTGACCACTAAGCATAATTGAGTTCTACCCTAACCCTAACCCTAACCCTAACTCTAACTAAACCCTAAACCTAACTCTAATCAAACCCTAACCCAAACCTACTTGATTCATAATCCCAACCCTAACCCAAACCCTAATTGAACTTTAAAACTAACCTTAATTAAGTATTAACCCTAATTGAACATTTATTGAATAGTAGTCCTAATTGTACCATAACCCTAACTTTGAACTACAGTTGAACTCTAATCCTAACCCTAACACTAATTCTTATCCTAATTGAACCTTAACCCCAACCCTAACCTTATCCTTGACCCTATTTGAACTCTTATTGAATTCATAACCTTAATTAAACCCCAACCTCATCCTCAATCCTAACCCAAATTGAACATTAATTGAACCCTAAACCTAACCCTAAGTTAACACTAATCCTAATTGAACTCTAACTTTTTAGTTGAAATATTAAAGTGCCTTATATTTTCCCATTCATTGTCATTTATCATTCTATTCCTAATAGAACTCCAAAAATTTATACTTTTATAATGTTTTAATACACACCTAATATTAAGGGTTTAGAGTTTAAGGGTTAAGGGTTTAGGGTTAAGGGGAGAGAGATAGAGGGAGTGAGTGAGTGACCCATTTACATATTATTATTTTATTCTTCGTTAGTTAAATATTTAGTTACCCATTTACCATTAGCAGAAATGACCCAAGAATTTAATAGAATGGACTACTCATATACCTTGCATTATGGAGCTCAATTCTCTAATATATTACTACTTATCAAATCCTTTGTAAATAATTGTAAACTTATGAATCCATTTAAGCATTTAATTGATTTTCTTGAATCAAAGCAAAAACATAGACACACAATTGAACAAATTCTCAAAAGAAGGACAACATCATTAACATTTCATTCAAAATTCACTCAAATCCACATAAGGAGAGAAAATATATTAGAATTATACATTTATTCATTCTTATAAGTCATATCTGCATATAATTTAAGATAATTTGCATATATTCATCCAAAACTCAAAATAGCTATCTATTCTATTTCATCCGCTTGGGGTTTTAACAGCCAATGGCACCACAGATATCACTTCCTCATCAAAGGACAAATATCTTTATACCCATATATTCAACTCAAAACCTAGCTAGAGCTTTCATCAGTTCTCTCCCTACAAATGAGCCTTGAATTCCCTTTTATATGACAAGGGAGCAACAAGCTTCGGGCTCAAATGTAATTTCACCACAAATCTTCATTTGAACAAAATCTCCATTGCATTTGACTTTCATTTCAAAACTTTCCACACGTTGAATCTGCAAAACATAGTGCATGAACTGGGGAAAGCTAAAAGAAAAGGGAACACAAATTGTCATCAAAATCCCCTTTGTCGTTACCCACGCAAAAAACCAGGCAACCAAATTGCCATGAAGGCACCACAGCAACTTCTTATTTACCCGCCACCCTGCCCTTACCAACACTCAGACCCCGGTATACATGCCCACTTCTAGTTGTTTCCCAATACGGTATACCCTCAGCCTCCTCTTCTTTCTTGTCCTTGCCCAATATGGTTCTAGTTTGTCCGCTTGGGGTTTTAACAGCTAATGGCACCACATATATCACTTCCTCATCAGAGGGCAGAACATGATTGAAGCGAGCTAAATACCGATAGTAGTTGGATTCGGTCTTGGTTACATCATCAAAAGTGTTGCTCATAAGGTCAATGGGTAAGTGTTGGCATCCAGAGGAGCCATTCCCATACCTTATTTTCCTACCAACACTAGTAATAGAGCACACCGACTGCTTTCCTTTGTCATCTACCAGTTGAGTAGCAACGTCCTAGAATTGCAACCTTCTACTACATCTAGTGGGCACAAGCCTAGGCTTGTCAACCAAAGCACCTTCCTAAATAGAAAGACTGAGCTTTTGTGAGCTCAAACAAATAGACCTTCGTACTGACTTACTCATTTTCTCTTATCAGACAAGCACTCAAACTTGATTAGACTCAGCCCACAAAGTGCTCTAACTGCTACAAGAATGACACTATTAGCAGTTAATTCCTCTTCTATTTATTGTGCAAGGTAATGGCAACCTTCATCAATGCTTAGTAAAAATGCATGTGCAAACATGGCAATTTGGCGGCATATGTACTATCACCGTTTAACTAGAGCTACATGAGAATCCACAGATCACCCTTCATGATTTCCAACAATATCTTCACACAGATTGAGATCGACGTGACTACACAAGCAAGGAATAATTCATTAATGCTTCACCAGTTGTGCGATAAAATGACCACCATGTGCCATTTTCCAACTTTGAATACTACCCACTGATCTCCTGAAGAGTTGGCAGATCAAATGGTTTATCTCGGGCTAACTCGGTTTGACATCCAATGAAGCATCGTTCACCTTCCTCATGACCAATAACATTAATCCATGTTGACAAGTCCTATGCACTTTGAAAACTGAACGGATGGGGCTATGCATTGCAATCTCGTTGACCTCGCGGATTTTAACCAACCTTCATCTTCCTCCTGCGAGCTAGCAGGGAACAACAGAGATTTACATTAGCTTTTGATCTTGGTTGTCAATCTAAAACCATGGGTTATGAGATCAATAGTGGATATTGGGCCCCACATTCCATACAGGACACACATCTTCCTTTTACTGACCTCGCACCAAATAACAAGGCGACACCTTAGGTCTACACGTTGGTGGGGTATGATTGAGATCTTCTCTCATATCTTCAAATCTGAAAAACCTACACATTGCACAGTTAGTATTTAATGAAAGGATTTGGCTAAGCCATTGGCGACATTACCACTGGGGTTAATGGCTTAGGCTTACGTCATCGGATTAAAATTAAAACCCAACTTTGATTTTAATACTTTATTTCCTCCACAGGGTTTTATTTCCTAAGTCTTGGTTGGCCCCATGTTTCATCTTTTAAAACACAACTTATGTTGTTGTTTGTCGTCCACCTAGTAATGCCCACTTCTCCTTTAAATGAATATTTTATTTTGCAAGGGTTGATTTAGTGCTTCTGTTGATCTATTTCCTGCAAATATCAATAGTGCCTGCCATCCCGTGATCAGGAATTGAAGGATAGCAAAATCATGGGCGGGCGCCACATGTCCTATCCGGGGGATCAAATTTGCGCTACCGCTGACCAACTTCCATTTGATCCGAGTCGTTCCCCGCCATCTCACAATGGTACTTGGGTTGATTGTGAAATCATGAGCAGGCACCATGTGTCTCATCTGATCAAGCCTAAAGAGTAAAGGAAACACTAGCCAACTTTAAATGTATTAAGGGGTGGATTACTAAAGTGTTCTCAAGATGCACATGTTCTAAATTGACGGATATGTTATAATCTCACTGGAAAAGCTGCTCGAAGGTTAATGACATGGCTGGTGACTACATGTTAAAGGAATGAGATCATTGATGCTCAGGATCAACTGTTGCCCGCCATCGCACAATCAGAAGTTTCAAGATTGCAATATCGTAGGCAACCACCACGTGGGCTTCCTTCATAGTGTATGGTAAGGTGGGCCCCTTATCGTCGTGTTGGAAATTATGTCAGCTTGTTTTGAAGGTGGCCGTCAATGATTTGATCAAGCTAAAGAATCGACAGCTCAAATTTAAATCTGCATCAAATATGGTTGGAGCCATTTGTGCAGCGTGAAATTGAGCTTTAATGGTGAATGAGACACTTGTTGGCGTAATTTGATCGACAATAAAATCAATTTTCCTGCTTGGTCTATATCACAAAGCATTCAACTATTTCGTGGAGCAGTTTCAGAGCCGAAGGTAGAATTGCAAGTTTTTGTAGCTAGAATTTGGGAGTTCTGTGAACAAAGTTGTGAGTTTATTTTTTGTGCCTCTTGGTCATTTTGCATTTGAATTTGGGAAAGGATTAGTTGGATGTGCTGTGAGCTTGTTGATGAATGTGTTATGGCTATAGTTTAATTATAGTTGTGAGAAATTGCAATGTTTTTTCTTGTAATTTTCTATCTCTAGTTAGTCCTAGCTATCTGAATTATAACATTGTAAAGAAGCCTTAGTTTGTCTGAGATGGCACCACCCAAGCAACATTCTAGCCAGACTGAATATTTGAAACGAAACTTGTATGATGATTTCCTGGATCAATTTCCCTTGTCAACGAATGATGGGAGGAAGGGATTGGTATGCCTTCCCCTCCTAGGCCAGCTGAATTAGTTTTATCTGATTTAGATATGAAAGGTAAAAGTGTACAAGATGCAAGAATGGAGGCATGTAAGGAGTTTCTAGATGACAATACATTTGTAAAAACTCCTATATTCTTGCAATTGGTATGGAGGATGAAGTTTGAAGAGTATCAAGATAAATGTAGGTAGAGAAGAGAAATAAGGCCTGAGAGGTTAGACCAGGAGAATGATAAGGATGTAAAAGCTAAATTAATGGAAGAATACAAGACCATTACTCCTGAAGAAGGAAGAAAACTAATTAGTTGGGCTGGTGTATTAATTCTGCCTGAATAGGACATTGTAGATGCAGTAGCCTTTGATGCTATTATGAAGTCTAAGAATCCCTTTCAAGACTCTGAAGAAGAGGTCAAGGCAACATTGGAAAACTCTGCTTTCAGTGAGGAATATGAAGCTCTAACAATTTGGGCATTGGCCCCACAAGGGAGAAAACTAGATGTTTCTGATATTAATCAAAATTTCAAGGGACGATTGATAATAAAGAGAGCTTCAGAGACCTCAACCACTAAGGCCACTAATTTGACTATGAATGTGGCCAAATTGGCCCAAAAGACTGCTGAAAGGGAGGAAGTTGAAAGGAAGAGCTTAATGGAAAAATATAACCTTTTGATTAAGGAGTACAACAAGATGCATTAGAAAAATGTTGAGTTGCAAGCTGAAGTGGAGAGGTTTAGGTATAAGCAGATTGGGGAGACATCAAGTGCTCCAGGAACCAATACATTACCTTCCATAGCAGGGTCAGTGCCTCTTGCTTCTCTAATTGTTTTCACACTAGGATCTCCCACTTAGAATCCTGTCCTCACCCTTTCTTTAGAGGAAGTTGAAGAAGAAACAGAGTGCTCTGCTGATCCTACAAAGAAGCAACTCTTGCAAAAAATTGATGAATTGCAGGCATCATTAAAGAAAAGTGAGGATGGATCTCTCTTAAAGAAAAAGGAAATTGTTACTACTGTTTTGAGGCATTTAAATGAAAAGGTTGATAGCAAATTGCTATCTATACATTCTTTATATTCTTTATTGTTAGCAGCAATAAAGAATATTGATAGGGATCAGGAAGTAGCGATACCAATAATTGACAATTGGATCCCTAGGGCCAGTGATCTGGATATCATGTATAAGGCCTCAAGGTTTGATATAAATAATAGGCCCCAATCATTAAAGCCTGCTGATGTGTTAGTAAAATCACTGCAAGGTTTTCAGACCTTACCAGATGACTTGAGTAGGAATATTAGGGAGCTGGTGAAGAATTTCAATGATTGGGGTAACACATTGTTACCTGATATAATTGATGAGTAGGGGAAAATCAAGTCATTTCAACAATGGCAGGCTCAAGCAAGTGAGGCCATCAATGATCAAATCAATTCAATTTGTGATGAATCTTTTAGAGAAATGAAATTTAGGTTTTGAGTCATTCTGTAACAGGTTTTGAGTTCATAGAGATTTAATGTTGTATAACAGTACTAGCATTTGAGTTGAAATGAAAATTTGAGCTCATGTCTCTCCATTGTACATGCATATCTAAACTTTGAATGAAATAACTAAGGGTTGTTTTATCCATCTCACTGTTGTGGTGTGTATGATTCTATTTTAGCTTTAATTCAAGGAATTAATCAAAATGTTTGAATGGGATTATAGGTGGATATTTGTTGTATAAGGATTTGATAAGTAGTCCTGGGTTAGAATGCATACTGATGAAATTGTAATGCAATATTGTAAGGGATCTTATATGTGATGTATTAAATTTGTTATAAACCTCTAGATGCTTATGAATTTGACTCCTGCAATGGATATATGGCACTGATCTATGTTGTAATTATTAGTATAGTTCAGTATTTGTTTGTCTTTTCCTAGAGCTTGCTACAAATTTCAAATCATTGACTATCTTATACAATGGATTGTGTTTAGTTATCTCACGCTCCAGATAGTTGATATTTTCTATGAACAGCCAATTCTAGTTGATATTATCTTATCATGTTGAACTATTAAGTGAGATTATCTTCTATTGTTAATGTTGTTTATAATAATGGTGTAGAGGTTGTAAACACATTAAGGGATCACCCTCCTGGGTCTTGCAGAGCCCAAAGTGTAGGAGGCTTTTAAAGTCCTCGTCAGTTGGTACAGGTCCTTCGAGCTACCTTCGATTGGAATTGGAAATTCCATAGGTAGATTAGAAGACAAACCTGGTTACATTGTAAAAGGAACCAACATACATGTCAACCACTGAACAACCACCTCTACAACTGACTTTTTAATCTTTTGTGATCACATGAAACATAAAACACACTAATTTCAAGGTTGTTAACATCACTATTGAAATTTTTTAATTTTTTGACCTTTCAAACATTAAAAAGTACATCATTAAATTAATTATGTAATGGCATAAAAAATTAAAAACATCATGAATTAATTATGTAACCACATAATTCAAATATAATTATATCAAGAAATTAATATCAAATAGATAATATAATCACATAACTTATACATTTCAATGTCATTGATCTTCTTATTCATCCAACTCTTTGTCTATATCATCCAATCCAGATTTGACATTGTAAGGATTGGTCATATCATTATCATCGTCATCGATATCAGTTTCGATAATGTCATCATCCACACAGATATAATCTTCATGAACATTAACTCCTACATCATCATAATCTAGTTCCTCCTCTTCGACATCTTCGTCAGGGACATCATCAACTAATTGTTGATCTTGATCATCATCTACATCATCTTCTAGTTCTTCGGTATCTTCTTCTTCCACCACATTATACTTTACTGGCCTTCCTCTTGGATCATGTCTAACAACAAAAGACCAACCCAGTTTACCTGGAACCTCTGAGTAAAATACCTTCTCACATTGGCTTGGAAGAACATAGGGCTCATTTCCAGCTCGCTCGATCAACCTTGTATTAACCATGGTAAATCCATTATCATGTTCAATAATAGTTCTCTCAGGATCATTTTCATTCAATCATAGCCTGTACCATAGGACGACGAAAAGAATTAATTTGAAGGACTTAAAGTCACACTCAAGTATATCATCCAAAATCCCATAGTATCAATTTTCTGAGACTTCTGGATGTATGTCACTTCTAGATGAAACATTAGTCACCTGAAAGACTGCAGTTATACCATAATCACAAGTTTTCTTCATGTCATCCAACATTTTGATTCAAATTTACAACCATTGCACCACATAGCCTTGTGGTGTTTCACCAATATGTAAACATGTAAAAATTATTGCAATATCGTCTTGATAAACATATTTATTCATGGCTGAATGTATGTAAAGAAAACAATCTCAACATATATATACATCAATATAATTGAAAATAATTAAATAATATGGGTGATTAATATATTTATACGTACCTTTTTTATCTCTTAAACCATATGCTAAATCAATTTCCCTTTGTGTAACATTGGAATCTCCATTACAATGAGCTTCTTTAACCAATGAAGCCACACCTTCCCATGTTAATGCATGACCAAATTGTTGACATCATTCAATCCATACCGTCATCCAATCAAGATTGTTGGTGACATACAAATATAGTGCATCCCACTCTCAACCAATTGTATCAAAAAAAAAAATGAAATTCACAAATGACATATAATTAGTTAAATACCACAATATATGACCTTAATTTAGAATTGATGTCTATTGAAGATTAAAAATTAAATAAGTACAATATATATAAAAACCATATGTAAAATGTATTCCAATTAATCTCCATGACCATCTTATAATTACCTCTCACTTTCCTCAATCTACCTTTCCCCATCAAGTACTCCCCTTCAAATTTTTTAATGGAGTTGGGATCCCAAATGCGATCTACATAGATATTTGCTGAAAACTTAGGAAGATATTCACTAATTTACACCATGGTCTAGTATACCATATATCCCTCCACCATAGAACCCTCAGGATGTGCTCTTTGTCTAACCAAATCCTTCAAAAATTTTAAGTGCCTCTCAACCATCCACATTGACCTTGTGTGTACAGGACCACACAATTCAAATTCCTCAACTTGGTGTATGAGCTAGTGTTCTTGTGCATTGAAAATTTTTGAAGGTAGACACTTTTGCATTTCACACATTAGACAAGGAATTTTTCTCTTCCAATAATTTATATCTTCTTTATGGATTTCTTTATATGACAGCCATCTACAAGTGATTCAAGGTGCAAATATATTAACAAGATTTAAAAAAAATATACAGTATATTACATAACAAGTAAAAAAAATGGCAATTATAAGATGTATACAATGAATTGAACAAATCTCGCTACTTACCTCATGTTTTTTCCAAGATCATATATAACTTGTTTGACATTGTTGTCAAAGTTGTTTGGGAGAGATAGAGGTAGAACGCACTGCAACAATTATAAAATAATTTTTTCATTATTTTTCCAAAAGTAGTAAACACAATACACTGAAAAGTACTTGCATTATACAAGTGTATATAATATACCAGAATAATTACCTTAATGAAGGTATGCCAATCATGTGTTTTCATTCCTGACCCAAATTCACCTTTCTTTGTTATTGTATTGTTTATGTTCACAACAAATCTTGTGGGAAATCAAATTTTTCGTATGACTTCTTTTATAGCATTACTTTGCTGCTTTGTTAATAACCAAGGAAGGGCACTTATATTAATTTTGTCTCCATCGCTATTTAATTGAATGACATTTTTCATTGCATGATTGGCTTCTTGAATGTAACTACAAATTTTGACAACTGTTTTCTTTTTCATGTCTTCCATCCAATATTTTCCATAACATTTATGTTATATTCTTTCCAATATGTATTGTATCAAACAAATGCACAATTTGTAGCTGCTCATAGTAGGGCAACCTACTAAATTGTCTGAGATAACTTTTCAGTCCTTGTGGAAGCCGACCATTAATGCCTTGACAACCTTCATGAAGCATATAACTTAAACAAATTAACAACGAAAATCATTGTCAATTACAATATGAGTAAACACAACACAATATAAAAATATAAATTCAAAACATATCATATATGATAGATAAACAATTGATCTAATGTATAACCTTGACGATTAATTCTATTATATTCCAATTTCCATAGGCAAGGTGTCATTCTTCGTGGTTTTGATGTTGTCTCCTCTTTCCCATTGAAAATATGTTTTTTAGTAGTTTGATACTTATGATTTCTATGGAGGAAGTGCCTATACTCATCAAACACCTACTTTCCTAAACTTGTTGAATGACGAGATTTCATCTTTGGACCACAAATTGGACATGCAAATTTTACATTTGTTTGAAGACCTACAAGATCATATATAATTGGATTAAATATGTCAATTTTTTAAATTATATATAATGAATAGATTATTTTAAAAACATGCATGATATATACTTCATCAAATTAAATATTGTTAAAGTGCAGTCGAACGTTATAACGTACCACAAAAATGTGTTAGCCCTGGGGCATCATGAATTGTCCATACAAGCATTTCATAGAATTGAAATTGTCTTTGTCCTATTGGTCTAGAGATGTCATACATAGTGACGCCATTCCATAACTTTAGTAACTCGTTGATAAGAGGCTCAATATATACATTAATATTTTTAACTTAGTACTTACCTAGTTGAATGAACATAAACATTACATAATTATTATAACCATTTTACTGCAATATATATAAATTAATGTACATGACTATTGAATGAAAAAATAATAAGTCATTATGCAACAAATAAGACAAATGAGATGCTACTATGTTAAAGAAAATTGATGTAAACAAATACCTGAAACAATCATTGACAACATTATGTGCTCCCTCTTTATTGACATCCATGGAGGAATGTTATTATTGATAACAAAAACATGCCACACTAAGTAAATAGATCTCAGCTCTCCAAATGGATTGACACCATTCGCTCCCAATGAAAGCCTAAGATTACGAGGTTCTTCTTTAAAGTGTGGCCATTTTTCCTCCATGTCCCTAAATGTAGAACCATCAACAGGCATTCGAAGAATGTCATCTCCACTTCTATTATGTGCATGGTAATCCACAAATTGTGCTAAGCTTTCACACCTAAATAATCGTTGCATATGTGGAATAATGAGAATATAACGAAGAACCTTGCGAGGCACCTTTTTTGTTAGTTGATCTGTTTGATATCTACTGATGTGACATTTCGGGCATTCTGTTGCAAATTCTTGTTGTTTATGATATATAATATGATCATTGGGACATGCATCTATTGTTTAATACTCCATTCCGATATCTTTCATAATGGCACATAAATCTCGGTATGAGCGAGGTAAAATATTTGATGGTGGTAACAAAAATTCACCAATCAATCTACAACAAAAAATAATTTGTTCATATAAAGAATATTAATGGTACATATTTCATCATTTATTTACTAGTGATGAACTAACAACAATTAAAATAGATGAAAAAAGATGACAGATATGATAGACCCTAACATCTGTGAGATTGCTATGTTTGATAAACCATTCATAACCTTCAAGTTCAACAGCAACAATACAGCAAAGAGAAGAGTTGTTTGGGAGCCTTCATAAAGGGGCTCATATGTCTTCTCAAGTATAGGTAAATCATGAACATCATCAAAGTCATCTTGATCATCATAATCAGCTCTGCCACTAAATGTGTCATGGATCAATGTATTTGTACCATCATCTTCAACTATGTTTTTTGGTGCATGATCATCTTCTCCCATAGGATCATTAACTTCATCTTCGATATTCACAGCTCTATGTTCATCTGCTTGCAAAACCACATTCTTCAGGCCGTGATAATCCATATCATTTACCCTAGGGTGCCCCACCTTTATAATAATGATAGACACAAATAAACCATGATCATGATCAAGTGATTATATTTATATATATATAATGTTAAAACGAAATAAACATTTACAAATTCAATCAATCTAAACACATATAATGAACAACTTACCAATAGACGATAATCGTGCCCCCCTTCAATGTGACCATGCTACCTACAATGTTTCTCAGCTATTGTGATTAAAATTCATCTTGTATTTAAGCCCTTGCAATTATTGCAAGGACAATAACATTTCCCATCACCCTTTCTTTTCAATCTAGCCCAAAATCTATCAAGTGCCTCTTCATTTTGTTCTAGACTAATATTATCTGACATGATTTTTATTTACCAAGCTTGACTATTTAGATCTTCAAAAAATATCAAACTCACACTCCAATAATTTTTATTCATAGACAAGTAACATAATCTAATAATTCGGATATTTTACACCATAAAAATTTGGCATGCAACCACCCCTGCAAAAGAGAAGATAGTCTGAAGTTAATGACCCCAAAAAACACTTTAAAATGCTAATTCCAAAACTTATTAAATTCTTATTTTACTATGATTTCCAACCATTAAGACTCCTAAAATCATAATATTGAACTTGATCGCAAACTTCCTATAACTATGGAGGTAGTGAGCTCATAAGAGCAAGTGACCCATTCCTAAGGAGCAACAAGTCGGAATCATCATTGCTAATGTCAATATGGATTTATCCTTTTAGTTAAAGATGCAATGTGTCACTTCTTATGACGAGCTTATCCCTAGGGCCCTCAACATTGAGAGATCCCTAATAAAAAAATAACAGAAGCATTGGTAAGAGCATGATTAGGGTACAAACCCTAGGCCTTCGTAGAAACATAAATAATAATTATAGCAGATTAGTGAGGTTACAATACCAGAAAGATTGAGACATTGTAGGTAATAAAAAAATCTTGCAATCTAAATATTGTAGTCAATAACAAGCACACTATGTAGCTTAGTGACATTTGTAAATGCAATCTATTGTAAGAAGAATGATAGTCACTTAAGATGTGATAGTCAAAAAGAGGTTGAGCAGTGACAAGATAATAAAGCTCAAACCTTGCATAGTAAAGTGGAGATTTTAACAGTGAGTTTCCTTACCCCCTTATTGACCTTAAGGGTTTTCCAAATGCTTTTGGTAGTGTTAGACAAAGCAAGTGCAATTAGGGAATGACTTTCCAAATGAACTAACAGTGGTAATCATAGGTTCAATGTTTCTTCTTAGTCATTAATGTATAATGGAGGTAGTGGATTGCATGTTTGAGCAGTGTTTTGAGACTCATCAAAGATGGGAGAATAGTGAATAATACCTTGTGGACTGTGAAGTAGTGTCAATAAGGTTGAAGGATCTTAAGAACTACAATACCATGAAAAAATGAGTCCCCTATAGTAAGTAGGTAGTCTATAGGGCATAGTTTGATTTTATAGAAGGATGCTCATGAAAGGAATTATTCAAGTGATAGTGAGTGAGTTGTTTGAGATTGTAACTGATGGTGCAATACCCAGTCTTAAAAGAAGTTAGCAAAGCAGTAAATGTGCAAGAAAAATAAAACCGTACACAACAAACAATTCACAATGTTATCTTGCATAATGCCTTGAGTTTGAAGACAAAAATATCATTGTATCTTCATGGTGAAAGTGGTGACCTTAATGGTTAATCACTGGCAACCATGATTTTAAAACATGTTATTGTGCTTATGGAGGCAACATTTTAAGCAAGGCAGGTGGTTTGGAACAATGGTAGGTATGAAGGACTTGATTTATATGCATACTATGCAGCCTAGCTTAAGACACCATTCTTAGAAGAGATTGAAGGTGGATTATGGAACTCAAGGGTTACCATGAAAAAGATTAAAGCAAAGACTGAGATCTATTTAAAAGCCATAGTCATAAAGATATTAAATATGTCACATGCAAAACCCTAGTAGCTGGAGTAATGAATACAGTGCCAAAGAGGATAGTGTGCTGGGGCAGATTTAGGAGATCTCCACATTATCTAATTACAAGGAAATACATCATTTATTTATTTTTTTAATTAAAAGAAATCATTCTAAACCCTATATAGGATACATTAATACTTCAAAAGCCTCTGAAGGAATTTAAGATTATGCAAATATATGTCAAGTAA
>VDFB02145623.1:0-38322 GCA_007258455.2 Sequoia sempervirens | reverse complement strand
AGGAGGGAGAGACTTGAGAGAGATGAGGGAGTGGGAGAGAGATAAAGGGTAGGGTTTAATGGTTAAGGGTAGAGGAGCTCAAGAGGGAGAGTGGGTAGGAAGGAGAGAATTTCAAGAGAGAGAGGGGGGAGTGGGAGAGAGATAGAGGCTAGGGGGTACAAGGGTTTAGGGTTATAGGGTTAATGGTTTAAGGGTTAGAGTTTTTTTTTTATTTGCATTGATTTATGTTTTATATATGTGTACAATCATTTTATAATTATATAATACTTAATTTAAAATTTACATAGTTTCCCATGAAACAATTCGATGGAACAAATTATATAAGTTGTATATAAGTGTATATAAGATTCTTGAACTTAAGAATTCCATGAAACAAATATAAGTTGTATATAATTGTAATTTAGGGAAAATGACTTTAGAAAACTTCACTACATTTCAAATAAGGATTGAAAGCATATGGTGCAGGAGCACCAAGGAAACACTAATCAATTAGGAAGTCTAAGATGCAGTTCTTTTGTTTCTGATGTTTTCCATGAAGGTCATGTTGACCATTCAGTAGAGAAGATAGTTTAGGGATGTTTTTTACCCCTAGGATTGAAGTTGTGAAAGAATGGATGGGTTTAGAAACTCATCTTGTTTAGGTTGCTAACAATTGGAAAATTTTGAAAAACACAGTGGATTTTGTAACTCTGGCCATTAGGTCATGAATATGTCTGACCAAGGAAGATAACTGATTCAGGAACCATATTTAAGGTGGTCCTCGACTTGAAAAGGGGGTTGGAAGCATTTGAGTTTGTATTTTGGTTACGAAATTAAGAGAACAATGATATTTTGGTGTACATTTCCAGTTTTGGTTTTTGCTTGATTCAGTACGCTAATAGACTGATCATGGCATTTTGAATAGAGTAGGATGTAGTGAAATTATCTTTCAAGCTTTCTTGGACTAGCAGATAGTTATGTTATTCATTTCAAGTTTACTTGTAATTAGTTTGTTCTTTCTTTAGTGGTTGTTCTGATTGGTAGACTGGTAAAAGAAATGGGGTTTTAGCTTACATTTCCCCTATACCATAGTGTATGGGCTTGTGGGAATGTGGCTGGGCTCCATGTCTATAAATAGGTTAGGGTTAGGAGTCTATAGGAGTCATGGAATCATGGAGGAAGTCTTTTTCTAGGTGAGCTTGATAGTGTCTGGCTAGGAAAGACAGGTAGTGCAACGTACTTGGTTTGCAGGGGTGACCTTTCCCTGACAAGGCACGGCGTGGAGAGGCAGATAGATGCCTTGAAAAAACTTGGCATGAAGGAGGAGGCTTTATTTGTTCATTTGTGGTTGAAAAAACTGATAGTTTGAAAACAGCCAGATAGTGGCTTAAAAACCCTAGGAAATGCCCATTTTCAAGTTCAAGCATTGTATGGTCAGTTGAGGCTTAAGACCTCAAAAATCCTTGAGAGGTGTTTATTTGATCCAAGAATCTCAAAGAAAGAGTGAGTGTCCTTTGGGAATTTTTTGAGCAAAGACCAGTTTTCTCAGAGGTGGAGGCCTAATTAAGGCTCAAGGGCTAGTAGCCTTTTTAACCCTAGTTGAGGGTTTGGTGGAAGCGATGGAAAGGTGGAGTTTTGGTGAACCTTCAAGAACCCTAGGAGGTTGGTTTGAAGCCACTGAATAAATTTCTACACCCCTACAAGATAAAATTTTGTGTTGAGGATAGGTTAGCCTTTAGGGTAGATTAAGGGCTAAGGAAGTGTTGAAGTGTTGCCCCAAGGTTGGCTTGGTTGGCAGGGTATGACTTGATGGTTGGGTTGGCAAGGTGAACCAGGGGATTCTACACAAGCAGTAGGTCCTATAGGTTAAGGTGGTGGAGTGTGACACCATAGGGTCTTCCTAAACAAGATCCAAAGCATGGAATAGTGAGTGTTTCCATCCAACCCTCCCTATCAGATTGGTATCAGAGCAAGTTAAAGATTTGGGATTGACTATTGTATGTATGAGACTGAGTCTAGTGGTTCTTCCATCATGGTGACAAATGTAGAGTTGGCCAAGATGGTTGAAGGGCAGGAGGAAGAAAATAGGCTATTGAAGGAGAGGATAGACCAACTTGAGCAAGCATTGAATGACGTACAGTTTGAAGGAAGGATACCAAAGAAAGAAGAGGTTGTAGAGGAAGATAAGATCCCTGAACCTAACCCTATTTTGAAAGAAGATCCTTTCTTGAAGGCATTAAAGGCTTTGAGTGGAAAATCACTTGAAGGCATACCACTGTTTAGTGGGAAAATGGAAGCTGATCTAATCATAGATTGGATAGAGGGAATAGAAAACCATTTGTAGTGTGATGGGGTCACCGAAGCACAAAAGGTAAAGGTGGCCTAATCAAGATTAAGAGGTTATGCCTTGACATGGTGGAAGTTCGTTCAGACATAGAGGGAAAAGGAAGGCAAGCAACCTATTTCAACTTGGAAAGGAATGGTTGCTAAAGTGAGGGAAGCATACATGCCAGATGATTATGAGATTCAGTTACACAAGAAAAGACAAAGTTTGAGGCAAAGAGACCAAGATGTGAACACTTATACTGAGGAGTTCCAAAAACTTTGTATAAGGTCTAATGTGACAAAGGATGAAAGTCTCAAGGTGGCTAGGTATCTTAACGGTTTGAAGTGGAACATTCAAGAGGAGATGACTCTTCTAAGTCCCAAAATAGTGCACCAATGCTATCAATTGGCTATAAATATTGAAGAGAGGAGTAAGAGGAAACAAGAACAGACTTCTAAGAGCAGAGGCAAAGGCAGAGATCAAAGAGGACATAGAGGTGGATACTGTTGAAATAATGATTGAAGCAGCTCCCTTCGGGTTCCTTTTTGCACATGTTCATGCGCTGGCATGTGCGTCTCCGCGTTTCTTCGACTTCCCGGTAGGTTTTGATCTTTCCCTTTGTCCATTCCTCGCTTCACAACTTCGGCAAGCGGCTCCCCGTTCGGCTCCTAAAATGCTGCGCTGGGCGCCCACGTGTCTCACCTACAAGGTTTTTCATTTTCTGTTGCTTTGTGTTTCCTTCAGGTTGCTAAGCCTTCCATAAAGGTCTGATACTCCTAAGGTTCATCGAGGGGCCCACTTCTTTGTACGTGGCGGTGTATCGCAAACTTTCCTAGCAAGGATAGAATATGTTGTGGCGGACTGCGAAAGATTTCTATTGGCCTTCCTTATTTCCTGGCGGGACCTACCTTCGCCCACGTGTCAGCGGTTCGCAGCTTTTAAAACAGCAGCAGGGGTGAGAGCACCACGGGTTGCGAAACGCGGCCACGCGTCTTTCGCCACCCGGTTCATACGACCTTTCCCCCATTTTCAAAGTAGCCTCAGCCCCTTGAACAAGTGTCACTCCTCCGCAAGCTCTCGATTGATGGAGGAGGAGTTTTCATTCGGGCCGCGATTTGTTGCCACGTGCCTTACATTGATTATCAAAGCAAGCTATGGGATGGCCGAGCGGGATAGTGTTATTGGGTGCTGCTCGTCATGGTTCTCTGAAGCAGTGGGCGGCACTTGTCACTTCGAAGCCTTGTTGGGACCACTGCCATCATTACAAGGGGCACGACTGTAACTGATCAACTGGATGTTGTGCTCTGACTGGTTGCTCTCATAACGGCATTGGGAATATTCGTATTTGAGCATCATTAAGTGAGATTGTGGAATCTTTCTGTTATAGCTCTTCAAGCGGTGGGATTTTTCTCTCCAACTATATATACTCTCTCTGTTGAGGGGAAAAAAAGGTCCAAGATTTTGAGAAAGAATACTGGTTTTAGCAGGAGACACCAGGCCTTTTTTGCATGTTTATTAGCAAGAAACTTTCAGACTGTGCCTATTGTTCAGCCTTTCTGTTTTTCATGTCTTGATTAAACTGTGAACTATGCTTCTTATTGTCTTAAGCATTTCATTTGAGGAGACTTCTATATATTGAATGCAAACTTGCTGGTCTAAATCATGTCTTAACAACTCTTCTTAGCAGTGAGAATGTATGCTATACTGTTTTATGTCAATTAAATGAGTTGTTTATGCTATAACTTTAAGCTTCTGATGTTTTGGAACATAACTATAACATTCAGGCCCTTAAGTCTATGATTTGTCGTGCCTACTAGTAAGCTTTGGCGCATCGCCTTAGATTAATATTTGTTTCATTATATCCGCTTCCTTTTCCCTTTCCAAAACCCATTATATAGAAGAAGTCGACTTCTTTAAAATCCGGAGGTCACTCAGTTTGGCGCAAAGGGGTCCCCCTTGAACTGAGTTTCCCATAAAGGCACTGTTATCTCGTCAATTTTTGGCGTCAACAGTTTGTCCTTTTTTCTGGCACGCCCGGTGGGACCCAAACTAATGAAATCATCTTCTAAAAGGGTGTATGAGCCATCGGCCTGTAACTGGATCCCAAACTGTAAATAACCTAGGATTACTAGTGCCTCCATTAGGGACAGTCCAGGCCGCAAATCAGTTAGTAACAGTTCCATTCCCACCACCCTTTCCTCTCACCATGTTGCCGGCCGCGAACAGAAATTATGTAGCATGGGATGTTGGAAGCCCCCTGGTAGCTCCGGTAGCACCTGCTGTTTGGGGTGCCATTCCGGTTTTGGCCCTAAAAGCTCTTCCCAAATTCACCGGAGATAACACAAAAATGCTAGCAGAGCATTTGCAGGATGTAGCGGATGTATGCCTGGTATATGGTATCACAGCGCAGAATGTAGCCCTGAGGCTCCTTGTTGCATCTTTCAAAGGCAAAGCTCTGGAGTGGTACCGAACACTGACTCCTAATACCATTCGCACTTGGGATGACCTCGAAGATCCATTCTATGAAAGGTTTTCAAATGACGGATATCGTTCTTCGCTATATTATCAGTTATCCGTCATCAAACGAGCACCCCAGGAGGCTCTGACGGACTTCAATGCCCAATTTCACTCAAGTTGGTGGAGGATTCCTGTGACCATCCACCCGACTCCAGAATTGGTGTTCATGTTCTATCTGAAGTCCATCAATCCTGACATTTCTATGATGATAAAGTCTCTGGGAGGGGCCACTTTACCAGATGCATATGCCACTGCTATCAAAGCAGAAAATCACTTGATAGACTGCGGGAAATTGCCTCCTCGACCTGTTATGCTAATATTTCCTGAGATATCGAACGTAGCACAAGAGGTGGCGTCGACCAGTGCGCCAGCGACTCCCCAGTCAGCGTACTCATATACAACCGCTCCTAAAAACTTGGCCTCTACATCGGGTTCTCCCAAGGGTGAGATGGGTGACCTTAAGGAGATATTGCGGACTATGGCGAATGATATAACAACTCTCAAGCGGAACCAAGCAATGCCTCCGTGGCCTGCATATCAGAACTATCAAGGTGGGTGGCCTACCTATCAGAAAAATCAATATCAAAATGCGCATTGCACTAATTCACCAGCGGCGGCTATGAACCAAATAGTTCTGGTGCCTACATCGCTGGCAGGTGCATCGCCGAGCCGAGCTCTAGCAGAGAATTAACCGTGGGGAAAAACAATCTGATTGATGACATCAATCCATGGTGCTTCCCTTGCAACGATGCGCATATGCCCTGAAATTGTTCGCGTGGCAACTTACAACAAAGGATAGCAGAGCAACGTAGTGAAGGTATTGCAACAGAGAATGAAGAATACAGATATGCCCCGGCAATGGAGAATGCAGTCCTTACCGCGCAAATACAAGGAATGTCCCTAGAGCAAGAGTCTGACATTGTTCCTGATCATGCGCTCTTCTCATGGATGGAGGACGAGGAAATGGTGTTTGAAAATGACACGTCCATAGCCGAAACGCCGCCAATAAAGTCTGACTATAACACGCGCTCCAAGAGAAGATTCACCGGTGAGGCCGTTGTTTCACTTTCGGACAGTCCGCAATGCAAAGACGTTTCGGATCAAATTCCTAGCGGTCCAACCGTCTCTTTGTCTTCTCAACCGTGGAAGGAAATTATTATAACAAAAGCAAAGGAGCAGAAATCTCTGAGCTCCTCACCTCTTAATGTGGTAGAGCAGTTGAAGAAATCACCCGCTAATGTGTCTTTATGGGACATTCTAGCTATCCCGGAACAGAAAACCATACTCCAAAAGGCGCTTCAGCAACAGATGGACCCAGCACTAACCAAGCCTTTGGCCAGTACCGAGGCGGTTTATCAAATGTCACCAACTAAGGTTCTCTCAAACAAAGCGAAGGAATCCCATGTGGAAGGCGAAGGTAGGCCAAAACCTCAACCCTTCTTCTTGACCCTCATTATAGGGGAGAAAATATTACACAACACTATGATTGATTCTGGCGCTAGTACCACGGTTATGCCAAAACTGATAGCCGAAGCCTTGGGACTCAGCTACGAACCTATGAAGAAAGGGGTGATGCAGCTAGATGGAAATAAGGTTGATACTATGGGTGTCATCAAAGCACTTCCGCTGACTCTATTTGCCTGCCCAAGTATCACGGTTTCGCAAGATACAGTGATCATAGATGTTCCACCAATGTTTGGTCTTTGCCTTTCTCGAGAGTTTACTTCAAAGGTGGGTGGCTATTTGTCTTTAGATTGGTCACATCTAATACTTAGAACCAAACATGGCGCAAAGATGAAGATAGAATCGGAGGCTCTGCATTCCGAACATGTGGCGAATGAGGCCCTGATTAACTTTGAAGCCGCGCATACCTCCATCACCAAGCAAGACATGTACAATGTCGAACTGCTAGAGGAGGAGAAGGTCAACGGAGACCGAAGTGATAACGAAGACGCTCTGTTGAGTGAACATATAAACAATGATCCTTTCAGAAATTATCATGCTACCGGATTAGGCACATATGTGATTTATGATGAAGACCAAGTTCTTCCAAAGGTCGTCAAAGAACCCAACGATGACCAAGCAAGTGAGCTGTGGACATTGTATTTTGATGGAGCAAGGAGCAAAGTTGGAGCTGGAGCAGGGATATGTCTAATATCCCCACAGAATAAAAATTTGTTGAGGTCTTTCCGATTCCAATTCTCCTGTTCAAATAACGAGGCTGAATATGAGGGGTTAGTCCAGGGCCTAAGCCTAGCGGAACGAATGGGTGTCAAGCAATTGATCGTGTTCGGAGATTCAGAACTGCTAGTTAATTAGGTCTGAGGAATCTCAGCAGCAAAGAATATCCGCATGAGATCCTATCGGCATCGAATCTGGGACCTTGTAGAAAGTTTTGAAGCTTTCAAAATCCTGATCATTCCCCGAGCGTAGAATGGCGATGCAGATCGCATGGCGGTAATCGGTGCCCAGTTTGATCCTATCTCTGACTTGCTTCGGAACAAATATTCAGTGCGAGTGCTTGTTAGACCAGCAATACCCGACAATGACCAAAGTTGGCAAGTCTTTGAGAGCAATGAACACATCACCTCGTTTATTCAACACTCAGGGGAATTCGCGGATCAACTCCAACCAAAGATCACCGAGGCCTACGAAGGACAAATTATGCAGCTAAAGTCAAATAAGCTTCCGAAAGGATTGGTTACTCTCGAAAAAAATTTTGATTGTAGTGATGCCCGAAATGATAAGCGGAAATTCGTGGCGAAAAAAGGTGATTATGAAAACCTTTGGGTTTCCGATGACAGGAACCTCCGGGTCGGAAAAGATGTCTCACAGCAAGATAGAGAAAGGCTTATCAGTTTCTATGAGAAATATGGAGTAGTGGCCTGGTCCTACGAAGATCTGGAAGGTTATGATCCTGGTATTATTCGACATACTATTGAGCTGACAGAAGGTGCGAAGCCAATTCGACAGAAACAACGGCCGGTCAACCCTAAAGTCGAAGCCCTGATGGCACAAGAGCTAACCAAGCTCATTAAGTCATGTATTGTCTTCCCGATTAAACATAGTACTTGGGTATCAAATCTGGTACCAGTCCGAAAGAAGAATGGTGATATCCGCTTATGCGTGGATTTCTGAGACCTAAATAGAGCATCTCTGAAGGACCACTATCCATTGCCTTCTATGGAGTCGATCCTCCAAACTATCGCAGGATCGGAAATGTTCTCTCTACTGGATGGCTTCTCTGGCTATAACCAAATTCGAGTAAAAGAGGAAGATCAGCACAAGACTACATTCACCACCAAGTGGGGGACATTTGCATATGCTAAAATGCCTATTGGTTTATCTAATGCAGGGGCAACCTTCCAAAGAGCTATGGACGTCGCATTTAGCGAACTGATCAATAAGATTATCCTAATCTATTTGGATGATCTTACTGTGTTCTCTAAGTCTAAAGATGATCATTTTGATCATTTGGAGTTGGTTTTTCAAAAGTGCCAGGAGTTCGGGATTTCCTTAAATCCGAGGAAATGTGTGTTCGGAGTACCTCAGGGTAAGCTGTTAGGACATGTTGTGTCGAAGGAAGGTATTTCGATTGACCCCGAACGAGTAAGGGCCATAAAGGAGCTTCCTCTCTTGGTAAATAAGAAAGGTGTCCAGTCTTTCTGGGCAAAGTAAATTTCATCAGTAAATTTATTTCTGATTTTGCGGGAATAATTAGGCCGATCACCCTAATGCTGAAAAATGATCAAATTTTCAAGTGGACAACGGAGGCTCGGGAGACATTTGAAAAGGTCAAGGAAGCGATCTCCTCAGCCCTGGTGTTAATTAATCCAGATCAATATAAAGATTTTATAATGTATGCCTTCAGTAGCAGGTCCAGTATCGCTACTGTTCTAACTCAAAAGGATAGAGAAGGAAAGGGAGAGCATCCAGTTGCGTTCTATTCTCGAACCTTAAAGGAATATGAGGTGAATTATAACTTCGTTGAAAGACAGGCTTTCGCAATAGTAAAGGGACTTAAAAAGTTCCGCCATCTAATTTCCTGTAACAAAATTCTGGTATATGTCGCACATTCTAGTGTGCAGGAATACATCATGGAGGGAGAGATCATAGAAAAAAGAGCTAATTGGATCACCAAGATCCTGGAATATGACATCGAGGTCAGGCCTACCAGGACTATTAAAGGCAGAGGACTATGTGATTATATGACACAGGACGAGGAGATACCTGCTAAAGAGGAACAGCCAGAGCTTGTCCTGATAAATGGATCAGGATCGGAGGATGATTGGCTGGAAGATAGAACGAACTTCATGCGAACCGGAAAGTATCCGTCAGGCCTCTCATCCCAGAAAAGAAGGTATTACCGGCTGCAGAATTGTGGATACACACTGATAGAAGGAGTTCTTTTCAAAAGGAATTTTAATGGTGTGCTCCTACGATGCGTTACTTCAGGGGAGGCGCAGAGGATCCACGACGCATTTCACAATAGCGACGAAGGTGGACATTTCTCCGCTAAAACTACCGCCATCAAGGTCCTACGGGCTGGATATTACTGGCCTACGCTTTTCAATGATTCCTACTCTCTGGTAAAGACTTGTAAAAAATGTCAGTTATTCTCTGACAGAAGGAAGAATTCAGCGATGCCCCTCAAACCTATCGTGGCAGATGAACCATTTGCACAATGGGGCCTGGACTTTATCGGGATGATCAACCCGGTCTCTAGCTCTGGACATAAATGGATTTTAACAGCTATAGACTACTTCACAAGGTGGGCGGAGGCTGTTCCCCTTAAGGAGGCGACGGAGGCAGAGATTGTAGACTTCCTCGAGGCTCTGGTGACAAGGTTCGGCCCTCCGAAGACAATCATTTCGGACAATGCTAGAGCATTTGTAGGCACAAAGGTATGTCACTTTGCATTAAAAAATGGCATATTCCTTAAAACATCGTCAAACTACTATCCACAGGGAAATGGCCTAGCTGAGTCGACAAACAAAAGTTTAGTCTGACTCCTCAAAAAGGTTGGCTCAGGACATCAGAGGGAATGGCATAAAAATCTCTGAAAAGCACTCTAGGCCAACCGCATAACCCCTAAACAAGTCCTCAAGACTTCGCCCTATGAGCTAGTATATGGGAAAGAGGCGCTGCTACCTATCTCTATGGAGATTCCGGCGATACAGTTGTTGAAATCTCTTGAGATAGAACAAAATGATGCCATGGAGGTTCGGCTTGCCAAATTATTGGAGGTACAAGAAAAAAGGGAGAATTCCCTAAATGCAATGACAGGCCGTCAACAGGTGGTCAAACGGTGGTTTGACAAAAAGGCTTCCGACCAAGGCCTAAAAAGTGGAGATTTAGTGCTAAAATACGACAGCAGGGCTGTGAAGCCAGGTCAGCACGGTAAGTTCGATAGCCTATGGGAAGGACCCTTCAAAATCATTCGGTGCATGCAACACAATGCCTTCGAGCTGGAAAATATGGAACAGGAGCCTCTAGGAATCCCGGTTAATGGGATTCACCTTAAATTCTTCCATTAAGCGTCAAGCCCTACCCTGTACAGTTGTAAATAATGCTTTTTCTTTTTTCCTTTCCTGTTTTTGGCCTATCCTTTTGCTAAAATCAATAGACTTGCTACGCATTCGCTTATCATCATTAGTGGGTAAAACACCAGAGTTTCTTAAAACGCAAAAGTATGCTCGTAAACAGAGACAAAACATACAAGATTGGCAAACCCAGAAAAATTGCACACAGAAGCAAACAGGAGCATAGATTTCACAACAAAAAGAAAAGAGACGTATATATTTATATACATGTTCCTGAGTTACAAAATGGCATGGATGCCGATTTTCAAAATGTACAAAATATTAGAGCATATATATATATGATGGCCTTTTATTAGGCTTATATGGAGCAGGTGGGTTACATCAACAGACACCAAGGCAAGGGGATCATCTATCCGCAGGAGTGGCTGGCAGCAACTGACACATTTAAGACAGCGTCCGCTTCTTCCTCATCAACAGGTTCCTCAGCGGCACTGGCAGCATCATTAAACGCGGCCGTCGTCGGTGGTGGATACACTAGGTTCCTGAAGTTAGTATACCATTCTACATCGTAGAAGGGTATCATGTTGTAGCTCCTGAACAGGAAGTGAAGAGCTTGGGTAACCCTTTGCTGGTGCACACCACGAGTCTGCAGGCGAAATCCGCTCAAGAATGGCTGCCAAACGACAACAGCTTCTTCTTCGATAAAGCGACGTAGGTCGCCGGCTGTTGGCAGGCCTATCCCGTACACAGCATGGGTAACAACCTCGCCGAGCCCATTCAGGTACTTCTTCGGGAAGATTTCTTTGACTAGCTTCAATACAAGCGGCCGAAGGACACAAATGTCCAGCATGGACGCTACAAAGTGCGAGCACACGTCGGTGTTCACCTGATGCTTATCTTCATATTCAACACAGTCCTTGCCGAGAACCCACTTGATGGCTACTAGAACCAGCGAGTGCTTGTTCTTCGTCATTCTCTTGAGCCTCCTAGTGGAGATCTCACCTACAAACGATGTCTTTGATTTGAAGGAGGTTAGGCGAATAGGAGTATCCATCTCTCCTAACACTATTCCTAAATCTGCTGAGTAATGCCGAAATCTGCTCACCACCTAACCTATGAAAAGACTTGCTTAGCAGTATTCTACTTGCCTATCACTTCTTGGATGCAAAGTGTGTATGTTCGCTATCTACTGGCCTATTTATAGAAAATTGACAAGATGTATGCCAATCCGCCCGTAAGCAACATGATGTATATTGGCCGCGATCTCGAGGGCCGAGTCTGCTTTTGTTCACGTTTTGGGCTGGTACATGCATGGTAGCACGGCTCAAGGCATGCTTAATTAAATCAAGTTAATTAATTGAGCTTTAAAAAGGTGGCACTTGTTGATGAAGGGACGTATGGCCGTATGCTATGGTGTCAAATCTCAAGCACATCCCAGAACCCGAGGCGATATTCGTATCTCTTTCAGGCGGTGATCGTTTGCTTGGCGTAATCATTCCGGCCAGGGATATTAATTACCGATACATGCTAACCCAAGGTGAGAAGGCCAGTTGCAAGCTCAATTTCCAAGGAAATTAGGGTGTATCACACGATCTTTTGAAAGCAATGATGAAATCTGGCCACCTCAAAAAAGTAATCAACTCATCTTGCACGAGTTGTGGAGTTACCGGTACATGCCGAATTAAATGCAAAGGGCTCGCGCTCGCCTACCACCTTGAGGAAAGTTGCTATTATTGCATGAAAATGCTTATTGTTCCTAGGTTTTTTTTCCAAAAGCTAAAGAGTGCGCGAAGTGTTTTCTGTCTATATTTCCAATGCAAGCGTATTCAAAGGCCAGGGAGTTTACAAGTTCTGCCGCGAAGAAAAATGGCAGAATCTTCAGCTCAGCCAACGCAGGAAGGGATTAGCCAGGAACTGTATTCGACTATTCGTTCTTCGGCCGAGGTTTATGTATACGAGGATGTAGCGTATGCCACTCCGGGTATACCCAAGAAGGTGAAAAGAGCCAACACAGAGGAGCTGGAGAAGCCCAAAGAGTGGAATAACCCGAAAAAGGTTAGAGAGAAGTGGGCTGATATTCACGATCCAAGGCTTGCCAAGAACCCTAAGTCTCTTAGAGAGGCGGCTTGCGCAAGGTTATCAGCGCCAGGGGTGGATCAAGCCACGGCAAGTAGAGTATGGTTTAGCGGTCTTCCACAATACATGGTCCCATTGGTGCACTATTGCCCGGAGGTGGTCGACGCAGCTGTTCAACGCTATAATCCAGAGACCCACTGCATTGAAGGTCACAATTTAAGGGTTCATATCGGCCCGGAAGCCATCTGGCATATGTTATGCATTCCTGACCCCAGGACAAGAAAGGAGAAAATCGAACATTTCCGCCCAAACAAAGGGGAAAAGATATGGAAAAGGATGAGAACCAGCTCCGATTTCCTATTAGAAGAGACCAATAAGAAGGGTGTTACGTCTGCTAAGGCACCGAGCATCCCATTATTGTGCGGTTCATTCCGCGATGACCTCCAAGACCCCATATCCATGCTGGAATTTGTTTGCGGCCATGATTTCGATGAGAAGATCGAGGCTTTTCAGCTGGGCCCGGCAATACAGTTTCGCAGGCAGCATAAACTTTTCTAGTATGATTTTACTGAGTTCATGGTCGAAGAAATGATACAGCAAATAGAGAATTATCAGGTAGAGAAGAAATTTAGATTTCTTTCCTACCTGGTCCACATGTTCCTGCATCAGAATCCGGATTTCTTCGCCCGGTTTATCCCACTATCAATTTTTGACGAGCAGAACAAAAGAAAGCCGGTATCTACATGGACACCCTACCTTTCCGCAACATATGACTACTATGCCTTCGCGGACTATTTCATAGCCCCGGTCCTAAATGATTTGATCGGAGAGGGTGATATCGTCCGGCTTAACACTGAGTAGACTGGATTTCTGCAAGGCTACACCCCCGCTTGTGACTGGTTCTTGGGCAAGGATTTTACGATCCTTCGAATGAGGGGCTTTATTGGCAGGCATTTCCTACTCCCGACTTGCATCACCGATAGAGTGCTAGTGCTGGAGGTTTACCGACAGGTGTGCATCATTGATTTCATGTTCTGTAGCGGCGAAAGTGTCAAGAGGAAGGGATTCTTCACTTGCCCGAAGAGTTTCAAGTAAATAACGCTTGTTAAAAAGTGATCGCATGAGCTGCTAGGGGACAAGCTGGCACACCTGGGGTTAGTACTAGTAAATGATAAGTGGGATTACAACCTTTTCAATGACCTACCTGAGCCGCATATGAAAGTTACACATGTTCCCGGACCATACTGGGAGAAGCGGCGAAATAACCAGACTGAAGATCTGGTTGAATTGGCACAAATCCCTACGCTGAATACCAGGGGCCCATGGCACAAGTTCTACTTTCCAGTGGCCATGGCCAAGGACAACCTTCCAATAGAGCGCAGCATGCATAACAAGTTAAAAGTGGACGAGGAATGGAGCGATGAAAAAATAAAAGCTTTCTGGAGATACCGCCAGGAAACAGGGCAATTGAAAGCTCCTTATAATCAATTGAAGGACGACCAGGAATTTGAAAGATACTGGGATGAAGGCCATCCCAGCCCGATCTCTAGTGCTAACAAGAGCGAAGCAGAAGGCTCTGATGAGCAGGAGGAAGAGATGGTGATATCAGTGCAGGAAGGCGATGCCCCCGGGCATGCCGCCTACGTGGGCACTAATGTGCGCTTTAACATATCAAGGGGCTCACTTACACACACATGGGCCGCTAAACTGGTCAGGCTAGTGCCCCAGTAGAAGGATCTGACTGCTGAGGTTAGTGAGTGTCCCCCCGCGAAAAGGCAACGCACGAAAAACGTTATCGGGACAGCTTCACATGAACCGGCCGAAGAAGAAACACCCGCTGCTAGTCAAATGCCAGAGGTTGTGGGCGAGTCTCGAACGATCCCGATGCCACTGCCGACCAGTCAGCAGGTACATTTCACTCCTTCCTCTCTTACATCTCATTCTTTCACGTCCGTCCCTGCTCAATTAGCAACTCCTGCCATTCGTCCGAGCCCTCCACCCTCTATTTCTGGCCCAGCTTATTCCGTTGGATTTGCCCAGTATTCGCAAGCCCAACTATTTATAATTACCCCTCCGAGCATGCTAACTCCTACTGCTGCTGCCCAGACTTTCCTCACATCACTTTCCGAAAATATTCCTCCCATTGGCCCCCACTCTTTTTCCGAGATGCTTACAAATCCCTTCCCACTACAGCAAACCGAGCCCCAGGCGGTGACTCTTTTTCCTCGGCCAACAGGCCTTACAACTGAATCTCCAGTTCAACCGTTGCAAATGTCTAGCCCTGTTGATAACCCCTAGGCTAAGCTATGGAATGTGCCACACTTCTCTCTGCAAACCGTCACCCTCCAGAAGAAACAAATGCGTGCGCCTATGAAAGTTACCTATCCCTACGCCCTACCTTCCGGCGTTCCTTTCGCAGGTGGGTTGGTTTCATCACCAGCTGAGTTCATTGCACAGATAGATTGTGGGAAGGAAGCGTGCGCAAATAGAATGAGGCGACGAAGGGCAAAGGATGACAATGCCCCCGCCGAGCTGAGAGTACAGGCTTCGTATGACGAGGCCCGCCAAGAATTAAAGTTTGCAACTATGTACCCAAGGGTAAACAAGCCCCAGGGAGAAATGCAACCAAAGGACTATGAAATTTATGCTGTCGGACTGTACATGAAGGTAGCCCGGCCACAGGATAAAGTTGAAATCATGGAGGAGACACAACGGGTGGTCACTTTCGACTTCCTAAAGACTGGTCGCCAGTTGAAGAAGAAGGATGAACAGCTCAAGGTAGCCAAGGACAGGGTGAGCTTTTTAGAGGCAAAGGAAAAATCTTTAGAGGCATATATCGCCCGAATGACAGAAAGGGCACTAACAGCAGAAAATGAGAGAAACAGGCTTCGGGGCGAAATTGCAAAGACCCAAGTAGCTGACCCAGTCGTATTAAAAGAATTGCAGAATCAAAACCAAGCAGCGCGACAGAGCCTACTGTCGATAGAGGAGGAGCTTGAACGTTTCCGCCTTGAGTACAGTTAGAAGCTGGCAGAGAAAGGTGAGGAGATAGAATGCCTACAAGAGCAGTATCAGCAAAAGGTACAGGAAAAAGACGCTGAATTCCAAGGTCTGAAGACTAAACTGGAAGAGGAGCTCCGAGAGACAAAGACCAAGCTAGAAGAGGAGCTCCGAGAGACAAAAGCTTCATTAGAAGAATAATCGGCTAACCACTCTAGAGCTGAACGAACTTGGAATAAAGAAATGAACAGCTATGAAGAGCAGCTGGCATCCGAGAAAAGCAAGAAGGAAGAATTCGTCGAGGCCCTCATTTCAAGAGATGCGGAGATTTCTTCACTTAAGGCCTCTCTGCTACCAGCCCCTGCCCAACCTGATATCATCCCACTAGTCAGGCAATTGTACGTTTCTCACTGGGAGAAATTCAAATCCTTCTGCCTAAATTTGCAGCCTACCCTCCGGTCCATCGACAAGGCATTAAAACTTAATCAGGAAGCCCATGATACAATGGAACAGTTCCCGCGCTTCATCCTGGAAAAAGTTCCCGAGGCAAGGGACTTGCTAAATAAGCTATACTCGGTCTCAGACGAGATCCTTGCGGGGGCGGGTATTGAAGATCAGGACACCGCAGCTCAAATGGCAAATAAATTCATTCATTTCCACTCCGCTTTCCAGCGTACTAAGGCAGCGACGGCTTTTCTAAACAAAGCGCTGGATGGCATTCAAGGGAGTTTCTCTGAGTTGGGTAGGTTGGGATTGCCATCTCCGTTCCTTGAGGATGGCACTATTGCCACGACTGCACAGATTACAGAGGTTATTGAACAGAAGGAGAACGATCCAGAGGCATTCAAGGAATTTGGCAGCCCCCCAACAGTAGCAGATATCGAGGCAATAATTCATCCACTCTCTCAGCTACTTTTTCATATCCAAGCAGGCGCTGGCCTGCCAGAGGTGCTGCCTCACAAGGAAGCTATCGATCTCCGCGGGGCACAAGAGAATTTGCGCAGCATGGCAAAGCCATCCGAAAATGAATGGGTGCCTTTGCAGGCTGCACTTTCAAAGCTCTAACTCCATTCGCCCTATAGATGAAGGCTCTGGTCTGTAGAACCAGAGAGTTTTTGGGTTCTCCGTTCCTTATCCGAAATGCCCCTGTTAGTCGCCAAAAGCTGTTGAAATAATGATTCAAGCAGCTCCCTTCGGGTTCCTTTTTGCACATGTTCATGCGCTGGCCTGTGCGTCTCTGCGTTTCTTCGGCTTCCCAGCAGGTTTTGATCTTTCCCTTTTTGCATTCCTCGCTTCGCAACTTCGGCAAGCGGCTCCCCGTTCGGCTCCTAAAATGCTGCGCTGGGCGCCCACGTGTCTCGCCTACGGGGTTTTTCATTTTCTGTTGCTTTGTGTTTCCTTCGGGTTGCTAAGCCTTCCATAAAGGTCCGATACTCCTAAGGTTCATCGAGGGGCCCACTTCTTTGTACGTGGCGGTGTATCGCAAACTTTCCTAGCAAGGATAGAATATGCTGCGGCGAGCTGCGAAATATTTCTATTGGCCTTCTTTATTTCCTAGCGGGACCTACCTTCGCCCATGTGTCAACGGTTTGCAGCTTTTAAAACAGCAGCAGGGGTGAGAGCACCACGAGTTGCGAAACGCGGCCACGCGTCTTTCACCACCCGGTTCATACAGCCTTTCCCCCATTTTCAAAGTAGCCTCAGTCCCTTGAACAAGTGTCACTCCTTCGCAAGCTCTTGATTGATGAAGGAGGAGTTTTCATTCGGGCCGCGATTTGTTGCCACGTGCCTTACATTGATTATCAAAGCAAGCTATGGGATGGCCGAGCGGGATAGTGTTATTGGGTGCTGCTCGTCATGGTTCTCTGAAGCAGTGGGCGGCACTTGTCGCTTCGAAGCCTTGTTAGGACCACTGCCATCATTACAAGGGGCACGCCTGTAACTGATCAACTGGATGCTGTGCTCTGACTGGTTGCTCTCATAACGGCATTGGGAATATTCGTATTTGAGCATCATTACGGGAGATTGTGGAATCTTTCTGTTACAGCTCTTCAAGCGGTGGGATTTTGCTCTCCGGCTATATATACTCTCTCTGTTGAGGGGAAAAAAAGGTCCAAGATTTTGAGAAAGAATACTAGTTTTAGCAGGAGACACAAGGCCTTTTTTGCATGTTTATTAGCAAGAAACTTTCAGACTGTGCCTATTGTTCGGCCTTTCTGTTTTTCATGTCTTGATTAAACTGTGAACTGTGCTTCTTATTGTCTTAAGCATTTCATTTGAGGAGACTTCTATATATTGAATGCAAACTTGTTGGTCTAAATCATGTCTTAACGACTCTTCTTAGCAGTGAGAATGTATGCTATACTATTTTATGTCAATTAAATGAATTGTTTATGCTATAACTTTAAGCTTCCGATGTTTTGGAACATAACTATAACATTCAGGCCCTTAAGTCTATGATTTGTCGTGCCTACTAGTAAGCTTTGGCGCATCGCCTTAGATTAATATTTGTTTCATTATATCCGCTTCCTTTTCCCTTTCCAAAACCCATTATATAGAAGAAGCCGGCTTCTTTAAAATCCGGAGGTCACTCAGTTTGGCGCAAAGGGGTCCCCCTTGAACTGAGTTTCCCATAAAGGCACTGTTATCTTGTCAATTTTTGGCGTCAACAGATACCAAGGTAGAGGGACTGAACAAAGAAACCAAGGAGAGTCTAAACTCACAAAGCATGGAGGTGAAACAACTTCTAGAGGAGGATATAATAGAGGTAGAGGACCTCAAGGAGGTTCAAATAGAGGAAGAGGAGCAGGCAGAAGTAGTTCATACTTTTCCAATATGAAATGTTATAATTGTGGTCAAGTGGGTCATCCAGCCTATAGGTGCCCAGAGAAAGCATCTTCATCAAATACTAAGAAGAGAGTGGCATATGCACAAGAGGACAACATGAGTGTCAAATCACTAGAGGTTAGTCACATTGAATCAGAAGTGGGGGAGAATCTGATGTTTAGGAGAGTTTTGATGAGACAACCAGTCAAGGAAGAGCCAAAACAGAGAAGAGCCTTATTTAGGGTGAGATGCAAATACTTGGAAAGGTGTGTAAGGTTATAGTGGACTCAGGGTCTACTGACAACATAATCTCAAAGGAGGCAGTGATGAAATTAAAGTTGGAAAAGGTACCCCACACCAATCCCTACAAGGTGACATGGTTGAACAAAGGATAGAGTGTACTTGTCAATGAGCAGAAAATGGTGGAATTCTCCATTGGTGGGTATAAGGATAAGTTGATTTGTGATGTTTTACCCATGGATGCATGCCATCTTCTATTGGGTAGACCATGGCAGTATGACACAGGTGCCATCTATGATGGAAGAGCCAATACTATCTCATTCAAAAGGGATGGAAAGACATTTAAGTTGCAGTCACTGTCAGATGAAGAAGGACAGTCAAAGACCCCTAGTTTCTTATTAAGCAATGGAAAAGAGTTCATTAACAATCTACATCAAGGAGGTGAAGGATATGTAGTCATGGTGCAACCAAAGGAAGAGAACAAGACTGATAAAATAGTCATACCCGGAGCAATCCAGAAGTTGCTTGAGAAGTATAAGGACATAGTGAGTGATGGAACACCAACAACCTTACCTCCACAAAGAGCCATCAGTCATCAGATTGACTTCATACTAGGGGCTTCATTTCCAAACAAAGCAGCATACAAGTTTACACCAAATCAGAATCTAGAGGTAGCTAGACAAGTGCAAGAGTTATTGGGTCAAGGATTGATTAGGAAGAGCCTCAGCCCATGTGCAGTACCAGTGGTTTTGGCATCCAAGAAAGGTGGTAAGTGGAGCCTTTGCACTGATTCTAGGGCAATAAATAGAATCACAATTAGGTATAGGTTCCCTATTCCTAGAATTGAGGACTTGATGGATTGTCTTGGAGGCGCTCAGTACTTTACCAAGTTGGATCTCAAGAGTGGATACCATCAGATCAGAATCAAGGATGGAGATGAGTGGAAAACAGCCTTTAAGACAAATGATGGGTTGTATGAGTGGAGAGTGATGCCATTTGGCCTCTCTAATTCCCCTAGCACATTCATGAGACTCATGAATGAAGTGCTTAAAGACTTTACAGGGATATTTGTGGTGGTATATCTTGATGATATACTCATTTTTAGCAAGACAATAGAAGAACACCTAAAGCATGTGGAGTTGGTTCTGAGAAGGTTGCAAGAGGAGAAATTAGCCATCAACCTAGAGAAATGTGAGTTCTTCAAACAAGAGCTTGTGTATTTCAGGTTTGTAGTATACCAAGGATCATTGAAGATGGACCCAAGCAAGGTGGAAGCCATCCTAAACTGGCCTACACCAACCACAGGGACAGAGGTAAGAAGTTTTCATGGATTCGCCCAATTTTATAGAAAATTCATAAGGAACTTTAGTGGCATATGTGCACCAGTCCTAGACACAATCAAAGGTGGTTTGAAAACTAATTTTAAATGGACTCAAGAAGCTGAGAAAGGTTTTGAGAAACTGAAACAAGAAGTGGTAACTCAGCCTATACTTTTGTTACCTAGTTTTGAAAAGTTGTTTACTGTGGAATGTGATGCTAGTGGAGTTGCAGTAGGAGGAGTGCTAAGCCAAGAAGGCAGACCTATAGCATTTTTTAGTGAAAATCTCAATGAAGCTAAGGCAAAGTACTCTACCTATGACCTAGAACTGTATGCTTTAGTGCAGTCACTTAGGAAGCAGAGGCATTATCTCCTACCCAAAGAGTTTGTGGTGTTTACTGACAATCAAGCACTTAGCTACATCAATACTCAAGAGGAATTGAGCAATAGACATTTGAAGTGGATGGAATGTCTTCAAGCTTTCACCTTCACCATCAAGCACAAGAAGGGATAGTTGAACAAGGTGGCAGATGCACTAAGCAGGAGATTGCTAACAGTGCAAGAGATACAGCTAAAGAGCATTGGAATAGAGAGTTTCAAGGATCTCTATGGTGAAGATGAAGACTTCTCGGAGGCCTACAAGGTATGTTCTGACTTTGAGAATCATTTTCATAGTCAATACTCAAAGTATACATTAAAAAGTGGATTTTTATTCAAGGGAAATCAGTTGTGTGTGCCAAAAGGTTCCATGAGAGAGAATCTTATACAAGAAAAGCACAATAGCAGTCTTAGTGGTCATTTTGGTATCAACAAGACAATGGAACTAGTGCAAAGGTTCTACTATTGGCCCAAGTTGCCAAGGGATGTCAGAAGGTATGTGGAGCAGTGTGTAGTTTGTATGAAATCCAAAGGGGGAGCTAGTAATGTAGGTTTGTATCAACCTCTCCCCGTTCCAAATAGACCATGGAAGTGTGTTAGCATGGATTTTGTTGTAGAACTCCCTAAGACTAAGACAGGGTTTGACAGTGTCTATGTGGTAGTAGATAGATTTAGCAAAATGAGTCACTTTATCCCTTGCAAGACCACACATGATGCTAGCTATATTGCTCACCTTTTCTTCAAGGAAGTTGTAAGGATCCATGGATTTCCTTTAAGCATTGTATCAGACAGAGATGTGAAGTTTATGAGTCACTTTTGGAAAACTCTATGGAGTAGATTAGGTACCAATTTATCCTTTGGATCAGCTTACCATCCTCAGACTGATGGAAAAACTGAGGTGGTTAATAGAGTGTTAGGTAACCTTCTAATATTCCTAACTAAGGAGTATGGACAGACATGGGACATGGTTATCTCACAGGCTAAGTATGCATACAATGACAGTGTGAACAGGACTACAGGGAAGAGTCCTTTTGAAATAGTGTATGGAATGCACCCAAGAGGTGTGTGTGAGCTTAGAGATCTAGGAGCTATCGAGAATAGGAGTGGACATGCAGAGGACTTCACTCAAACCATGAAAGAGATTCAGGAGCAGGTAAAGAAGACAGTCACCGAGGCTACACAAAAGTTGAAGGATAAGGTAGATTTGTCAAGAAAAGATTTGCAATTTGTAGTAGGTGACTATGTCATGGTTCACCTCAACAAATCCAAGTTGCAAAAGGGTACATCAACCAAATTGAAAATGAAAAGAGTGGTACCATGCAAGGTGTTAGCCAAGTATGGGAAAAATGCATACAAGGTGGAGTTACTTGCAAATTTGGGGATTTCACCAGTGTTCAATGTAGCTGATTTGATCAAATATAAGGGATCAATCAATGAATTAGATCATAACAGTAGGGAGATCTTCAAGGATGTAAGAAACATATCCTTACCTACTCCAGACAAGTTGCAAGCAGAGAGGATCTTGGAGTCAAGAGTGAAGAAATCTACAAGGCATAAGGTGTACATGGAGCATCTTATCAAATGGAAGAACAAACATGAATCTAAAGCTACTTGGGTAGATGAAGCTGAGTTTAAGAAGTAGGGCATTG
The DNA here is from genome assembly GCA_007258455.2 of Sequoia sempervirens. Lineage (NCBI taxonomy): Eukaryota > Viridiplantae > Streptophyta > Pinopsida > Cupressales > Cupressaceae > Sequoia > Sequoia sempervirens. Next base: position 16,470 of record VDFB02145623.1, on the reverse strand, counting down.
ATGTGTCACTAATCTCTCCTCACATTCCTTAGTGGCTATGCAGAGAGGGGGAGAATGGTGCAGGAACACCTAGGAAACACTAATCAGTTAGGAAGTCTAGGATGCAATTCTTTTGTTTATGATGTTTTCCATGAAGGTCATGTTGACCATTGAGTAGAGAAGATAGTTTAGGGATGTTTTTTACCCCTAGGATTGAAGTTGTGAAAGAATGGATGGGTTTAGAAACTCATCTTGTTTAGGTTGCTAACAATTGGAAAATTTTGAAAAACACAGTGGATTTTGTAACTCTAGCCATTAGGTCATGAATATGTCCAACCAAGGAAGATAATTGATTCAGGAACCATATTTAAGGTGGGCCTCGACCTGAAAAGGGGGTTGGAAGCATTCGAGTTTGTATTTTGGTTATGAAATTAAGAGAGCAGTGATATTTTGGTGTATATTTCCAGTTTTGGTTTTTGCTTGATTCAGTACGCTAATAGACTGATCATGGCATTTTCAATAGAGTAGGATTTAGTGAAATTGTCTTTCAAGCTTTCTTGGAATAGCAGATAGTTAGGTTATTCATTTCAAGTTTACTTGTAATTACTTTGTTCTTTCTTTAGTGGTTGTTCTGATTGGCAGACTGGTAAAAGAAATGGGGTTTTAGCTTACATTTCCCATGTACCATAGTGTACGGGCTTGTGGGAATGTGGATAGGCTCCATGTCTATAAATAGGTTAGGGTTAGGAGTCTATAGGAGACATGGAATCATGGAGGAAGTCTTTTCCTAGGCGAGCTTGACAGTGCTCGGCTAGGAAAGACAGGTAGTGCAACGCACTTGGTTTGCAGGGGTGACCTTCCCCTGACAAGGCACGGCGTGGAGAGGTAGATAGATGCCTTGCAAAGACTTGGCATGAAGGAGGAGGCTTTATTTGTTCATTTGGTGGTTGAACAAACTGACAATTTGAAAACAACCAGACAATGGCTTAAAAACCCTAGGAAATGCCCATTTTCAAGTTCAAGCATTGTACGATCAGTTGAGGCTTAAGACCTCAAAAATACTTGAGAGGTGTTTATTTGGTCCAAGAATCTCAAAGAAAGAGTAAGTGTCCTTTGGGAAGTTTTTGAGCAAAGACTAGTTTTCTCGGAGGTGGAGGCCTAATTGGGGCTCAAGGGCTAGTAGCCTTTTTAACCCTAGTTGAGGGTTTGGTGGAAGTGATGGAAAGGTGGAGTTTTGGTGAACCTTCAAGAACCCTAGGAGGTTGGTTTGAAGCCACTGAATACATTTCTACACCCCTACAAGATCAAATTTTGTGTTGAGGATAGGTTAGACTTTAGGGTAGATTAAGGGCTAAGGAAGTTTTGAAGCATTGCCCCAAGGTTGGCTTGGTTGGCAAGGTATGACTTGATGGTTGGGTTGGTAAGGTGAACCGGGGGAGTCTACACAAGCAGTAGGTCCTATAGGTTAAGGTGGTGGAGTGTGACACCATAGGGTCTTCCTAAACAAGATCCAAAGCATGGAACAATGAGTGTTTCGATCCAACCCTCCCCATCAGCATATATGTGGGTTTACATGCAGCCAAAAAAAGTGAGAAATGATGTTATCAAAGATTCTTGAACTTAAGAATTTTCCATGGAAAAAATATGTACATATAATTGTAATTTAGGAAAAATGATTTTAAAAAAATTCAGTACGTTTCAAATAAGGAATGAAAGCATATATATGGGTTTACATGCAACCAAAAAATGTGAGAGATGATGCTATCAAAGATTTTTGAACTTAAGAATTTTCCATGGAACAAATATGTACATATAATTGTAATTTACACAAAATGATTTACAACTATGTACAAGTTACTATAAGTTCTCATTTGAACATGTATAGGGTTACAAGTGAACTTGAAAACCATGGATATAATCTAAGTCAAAGATTCTGGTTCAGCCTGCTCTTCAATAACATGTAGAATTTTTTGATGATCATCACTATCTAGTCTCCATTTTCTTTGGCCACGTGCATGTGGAACTGCATGAAGATGTAGAGTGGTAGCAATTATTAAGTGACTATATTGATATACCTTGTTATCAGGTTGATAGTCAACAAAATGAATCCCATGCTGAACAACTTTGACTTGTTTTAGATATGTCCCTTGCACTACAACATAACCTACATGGTAAACATGAACCTAAGGTAAGACATATGAACATGTGCAACATTTTCATGCTCAAGGTTTGTACAATATATATTTAATGTTTATAATGTAATGTGCACATGTGAATACAATGTATATAAAATTTTAAATTCAAACTCACCTGTGGGAAATGACATTCCATCACTTGTTTTAGGTTTTGTTAGCTTATTCCTCTCTTCTGTGCAACACAATAAATAATAACTAACACCTTCGATGTTTCTAGGCTCTGCTATGACTACAAAAACATCTCCTGTACACCAAATTTACACAAAAAAATTCTAAAAAAAATAGAAATGTCTCTAAAGATCATTAACTAGATATATATAATATTTAAATTATTGAAAACTTACACATGTGTACCTTTTCTAACCAATCCTGAAATATGGTCATAATCAATTGAAATCAAAGGAATGTCTTCAAATCTTTCTTCCTCGTTTTCATCATATGTTTCTGAAACAACTAGTGGCACTGTATCCCATTTACCAACATATCCAAGTTCTTGATTGTTGCATGCATAATCATAGTTTCCCTCAATGCACTCAGTGCAAAAACAAGAGTAATCCCTTGTGTCTAATATCCATCCATGGCGACTATCTGAACTCCTAACACAATGCAAAGATCTTGTTTTTCTACCCTCTTGCATCCATGCATCGATCTTCTATCCACACCTAGATACATATGTACAACAAAAAACTTATGTGAACAAATATGTATATATATATTAAATTTAAATAAATTCAAATTTTTGATTTAATGTAATTTATACATACCGATATCTCCCAAAACACTCTATGTGGAATGTGTCGGTTTGTTCTTGAAGATGTGTCGACCACATTTGATGCAAAGTGTTTCTTGCACCATTCAACAACATCATGTGCATTGTCTAGATGATCTTCTGGATAACTCATTTGATGATTTCTTAAAGCTCGTTTGATGCAAGCTCCTGCTCCATCATGCTCACCCTTTCCATGCCCACTCTCAAAAAAACTCCAAACATATGGTATTTTGTAGATTTTATGATATCTACAAAGTGCATAGAATGGCCGTGAAGATTTGAATTGTGTCGCACATCCATCTGACCATACAAAATGATTTTTAAATTTTACACCCCTGCTTCTCAAATTCTCAAAAAATATTGTAAAGCAATGTTGGACAAAAAGTGTGTCATGCTCTTTATCATCACTAATATAAAAGTGATATTCTTTCTTAATGGCTTATTCTTCATCCGTACTCTCAACACCATCCAATTTTGATTGTGCATGTCGGTAACACACATGAACCATAATAGTGATCTGCTTTGAAAAGTAATACTCGATTGAATCTCCTTTTGATGTACAAAGGAGTAATTTTCAAAAAGTCAACTACTGATAGAACTGTTCCATGTGGGAAAGTATCTCTCAATGTTTGGAATTGTTGTGCTTGCCACTTAGCAAAAAAGGAATGATGTATGTATGGTTGTATCAATTTTCTAAAATCTTCCATAAATTTTCCAATGGGAATCTCCTCTTCTACATAGTTCAACCTTGTGGATTCTTTCCCTAAAAATTTGTTTGCAACTTTACATACTTGTACGTGTGTAATAAAATATGTGAATAACTAATAAACCACACTTGATCAATGAAACATTACATCAAAGAGAATCCAAATAACTTGATCTATGAGAAATTGAAACAAATAAACTTTCTAAAAATAGTACTTACCTCTTGCAATTTATTGTCTTTTTTAGGTCAGTGTCCTCAATTCTTGAAGGAAATTTAGCCAAATTTCCACATGTCTCACAAATTCCTTTTATGCAGTTTATTTGAGGTCCATTTTCATGATCACATAATATAGACTTTATGAACAAACTTGTCTATTTAGGAGGTGCATTTTGAAACCCACACCTTTTTTCTCTCATCTTTTGAAACACCTGATAGTAGAGATCAAATTCAATATGATAACGACAACAACAATTTTCAAAAAGCTTGTTTATCTTCACATAATATGGCTTTAACCTTTGAAGCATTGTTTGCCCAATATTTATATGAGGATATGCATTACAAAAGTTCATATACATCTCAAATTGTGTTATGTCTAGGCTATGTTTGATATGATTTTAATAAATACTAGGTCCAATCCTGTGTCTCATAACATCTATAGTATTTGATGATGGACGAGTCTGATCATGCCAAAAACCTGAGACCAAGTTCCTAACAACATCTTCAATCCTGTCAGAATGGGGAGCTCTACACATAATTGCCCAATTTCCTTCTAAACTCTCATCCAAAAACTTTCTCTTTTTCTCATATTTTATCAATGTGGTTCTACTATAACCAATTTCAGTTGAAAGTGCAGATATTTTTCTTTTTCTTGCTATATCTTGATGTACAATAGATGTCAACATCACCCTTCTTGTAGTGGCCTTATCCACTGATCGAGATCCTTTCCCAATGGAATCTAAACCCTTTTTAACATTTTGAACAATATCCTTTTGTAATCCCATGTGTTTCTTCTTATTTGATGTTGAATGAACACCCAACAATTGTAATGACTCTTTGAGCTCATCACAAAGAAGTAAACGTGATAATAATTGGGTTTTTTCAAGCGTATCAAGATGATTGAAATGATGATTGATCATTCCATTTACAGATTTAGTCATTGACCTCTTTCTCTTATTATAAGGTTGGTTGGCATAATATTTCAGTTTCTCCATATCCATTTCAAGTAAATGATCTAAATTTCTATGAGAAATTTGTTTCCCCACCTTCTCGGCTAGTTTTATATGCTCATCCATACCAGTAGGAGGAAGTGATCCCGACCCCTCTCCAACATGCATTGTTTGAACTTGTGCCTCCTCCCTATCTTCAAGGACCATGCATTCTTGAGCATATTCATTTGATCCAATGTCTAGATTTGGCTCGACTTGAGCATGAAAACTTCCTGCTTGTTGAGCCCTTCCTACATGTGTCACAAAATATTTTTCAAACAAAAGTGAGAGATGATGTTAAATGTAAGTGAAGTTTATGTATGCAAGCAAACAAACTGATAAAACATGATGAGCTATAAGTGAGAGAAGTTTGTGCTAGTTTTTTTATGCTCATCCATACCAGTAGAAGGAAGTGATCTTGACCCCACTCCAACAAGCATTGTTTGAACCTGGGTCTCCTCCCTAACTTCAAGGTCCATATGTTCTTCAACGGATTCATTTGATCCAATATCTAGATTTGGCTCGACTCCAGCTTGAGGAATCCCTAGAGCATAAAACATAAAAATAATTTGATAACATTGAAGTGATCAAAATAAAAGACCAAAGACACAAAACACAAATATCGAAACAAAAATAATTGGCTTAAGTAATTGGAGTCAAGGATCATATAAACATTGCAACTTGCATGACCAAGATGACTTGAGGACATTTAAAAGTATTTATAGTCATTCAAGTGCAATGATGGTTAGAAACCTTCAAAGTAAAAGTCCTAAACACACACTTGAGAGTGAGAGAGAAGAAACAAGCATGTACCTTGTTTCTTTCTATGATAATTTTCCAAGTTTTGTTCAGCCTCTTTTGTTCTTCTTCTTTTGACAATTTTCGTTGAGACGCATTTTTTCTTTTTCTTTGTTGTCCCATTTTCTTCTTCAACTTAAAGATGACTCTAAACAAGTCCTCTACCAACTTAGTTAAATTATCCTCCAAATTTTCCTTGATTGATAAAAATGAAAAGTTGTCGAGCTCCAATATTTGCCTCCTTGATAAATGTACAAAAACTTCTCCAAAATCTGCGCTCCAAGTGAATCAAAATTATTCAAGTGTACATGGAATAACTAGATCCTAGTTTAAATGAATCAAGTAGTAAACAAACAAGTTATTTCATTGTGGAGTTTGTTGAACATATTTAATTCATAGGTATGCACAACATATCTAGTAATTTTAGATTTTTGTTAAAGTGTCAAAAATGTATATTAGAGGTTGTAGACATCTAAATTTAATCACTCTCATATGATTAAATTTACTCCCTTTTCGTCTATCATATTAAATATTAATTTATTAAATTAATATTACACCTTTTGTCTCATATCTATAAAGTATTTAATTTAATAATTAAATGCTTTATCTTTCACCTTCTTTCTCTCTAAATTAAATAAATACACCAATTTATTTAATTTAGTCATTTTTTACCCTTTTGATTTAAAATCAATTTAAAATTCTTCATTCTCTCTCTCCTTGTCACATCCTCCATGATCTTGCTCTAATCTGAATTAATTTAATTAATTCATGATTATGATGTGCATCCTCTTAATCAAAGATTAATGTCACATCCTCCTACATTTGCCACTTGCCTCTAATCTTCCATTAATTATTCTAAACCAATATTTGTACAACTTTAACCAAGGTCATTAGCCATATTTAGCACCACCTTTTTAGTTAACCTTTGCATTTATCCCTTTTTAGCATTGACCCTCTTTCCCATGTGAATTTTTAATTCACATTTATTTATCCTAGATTCTATGACTTTTAGAACCTTGGACTTGTCACATCATCCACATGTGACCAAGTCCCACCTTTTTGGAGCTCACCTTTTATCCTTTAGACTCTCCTAAGAATGTGAATTTTTAATTCACATTTATATCCCTAACCACCTCTCCTTTTCCCATGGAGATTTTTGAGGAATTCCAAAATTCCCAAATGTCCCTTTCATTCTCACTTGGGGGACAAGAAATCCCTTTTTTAGGAAATCTTCTCACTCCCCAAGGTACTTGGAAGGTACTTGTCCTTCCTCCACCTCATGTACCTTTTGGCCACCTCACTTCCACCTCATCTCCCCTTAGCCACTTCACCATCCACATGTCAAGATGTGAGGGCTTGTGAGTTCTCGACTCACCATAGCCCTTCATCTTGACCTTGTTGGATGAATCTCAACCGTTGAATTCTCTAGAGAATTCAAATTCCCCTATAAATACCCCCTCCTCAAGGGCATTTAGAACACTTTTTGATTTGAATAACCTCATGCTATCAATTTGCATTCTCAAGTATTCACTATCATTTAGCCATCCACTTTGATCATCTTGCACATTCAATCTTGCATCTAGCTACATCAAAAGCCATCCAAGGAGCACACAAATTCATCTAAATCAAGAGCCAACCAAGGAGTCTTCAACAGCAAGGAAGGTATAATCAATTTACGTTTGTATTTCATCTATTTTCCTTGTTTTATCACTCTTTAGGCTAATCATTGAAGTGTTCTTAGTGTTTTTCCACTTGCATTTTAGTTATTTTTCACATTAGAGTATGGTAAAATTCCAAGGTACACATTTATGGCATGCCTAGTGGGACCCACAAATGGGTTCTTGCATTTAACCTTCATTTTTTGCTAAGTATTTTGCAGGAAAAGGTCACAAAAAGGCGGAAGCATCCTCTGTTTTACTGCAGAAAGGCGGAAGTGCCCTCTGTTTGCTGCAAAAAGGTGGAAGTGCCCTCTATTTTACTACAAAAAGGCGGAAGCGTCCTCTTGTCTGCTGCAGAAAGGCGGTCACGCCCTATATCTGAAAATTTGATTTTGGCTAATAGTTTGTTGCAGTTAGGTGTATACATCATTTTTCTTAGAAGATCTTTTCTAACACTTTCTTGCAGTAGGGCATACAACTTTTCTTTTTCAAAATCTGATAAAGTTTCCAGCAGAGGGGCAGATATGCCCTTTTATTTTTGAAAGGCTCTTTTCCTCTAACATTTTGTTGTAGAAAGGCGGAAGTGCCCTCTGTTTTGCTGCAGAAAGGCGGAAGCGCCCCTATTTTGCTACAGAAAGGCAGAAGTGCCCTCTTTTTTGCTGTAGAAAGGCGGAAGCACCCCCTTTTTTGCTACAGAAAGGTGGAAGCGCCCCCTATTTTGCTGCAGAAAGGTGGAAGCACCCCTGTTTTACTACAGAAAGGGGGAAGCACCCCTGTTTTACCACAAAAAGGTGGCTACACCCCAAAACAACACAGTTTGGAAGCATATTATGGCGTAATTGACCAAGAACGAAGGATAAGATAGCTAACATTTTCTTGCAGGGCCATCTATTTGATCAAATTTTTGAAAAAATTATCCTTGTTGTTTGAACATAGTCTAATTAGGGGGAAGTAACCTTTATTGCTTGTTGTGCTTGTCTATTATTGTGTCACCCAAGGGGGCATTAATTTATTTTCACTTTCCCCTTGCACTTCGTGTGAGCCTGGGGAGTAGTTGGAAACAGTTAGTGTCTTCTTTCTAGTGGGACCTACTTGGAGATTTCATCACCCCAAGGGATGATTCCAACCACGTGTACCGGTGGGGTATATAAAGGGGGAAGAATGAAAGTTGTACCCCAATTTAGTCACGTCGTAATTGGCAGAGTGTCGAAGCTAGGGTGATACCTAGATAGACGTGAAGAGTTGGTCCGAGCCTTTCAGTATCTCACTGGGGTTCCCGACTCACACTTGTGACAGGCTGGTGTTCACTGTTGAGCCTCACATACCGAGAGTATATCGAGGACTCCCTAGAAGCCTTGTACATCCTAGATTAAAACCTTTCCTGGTCATACCCTTAACATTAATCATAGGATTGTGCTTGCTTGAAGTGTTCTCTTGTGAAAAACCTGTGAAATCTTTGATACATTGGCCTTGTTTTATCATTTTGAGTCCTTGCCATAGCCATTGCAGTCAAAACCAAGCTCTATCTTATTGCAGAAAGGCGGAAGCACCCTTGTTTTGCTGCAGAAAGGCGGAAGCGCCCTCTTTTTTACTGCAGAAAGGCAGAAGCACCCCTGTTTTGCTGCAAAAAAGGCGGAAGCGCCCCTATTTTGCTGCAGAAAGGTGGAAGCGCCCCCCTAATTTACTGTAGAAAGGCAGAAGCGCCCCTGATTTACTGTAGAGGGGCGTATTTTCCCTCCTGAACACCTGAAATCACCCCATTTGGATCCGTTTAGCCTTTAAACCATCATTTAATCATTCCCAACCATTATCTCATCATCCTAAGCCTCTGTTTTGTCACTCTAAGTCTCCCAAAACCTCCATTTAATCAGTGTAAACCTCCATCTTATCATTCCAAATCTTTGTTTAACCATTCTAAATCCCCACTCATTCTCCACAATCATCTTCAATCCACCTGTCCATTCTAATTTCCTCATATTCCATTCAAAATTCCATACCATCACCCAGCAAACATCATAATTTTACCGTTTACATCACCAAACACCACTCATAACCAAACCACCTTAACCTTGTATTACAAAGTGGTTACCCAAGTTTACCATAGCATTTGAAATTGATTATTAGTCTTTAACTTCGACCCCAATCAATTCACTTCCATCTTGAGGTGAATTCGGTGTCATAGGCTATCATCCTTAGCCCAATCAATCCATTCCTATCTTAATGTGGATTCGGTGTCGTGATCATCCTCTTAATCAATCAAAGCTCTAGGTCACTAAGGGTAACTTCCTTTGATCAGACTTAAGGTATCTCTCACATCTTTCATCATCCAATCATACCCATCCAACCATCCAAATCTATCAAAACCAATTATTTGATCAAATTGTCCAATCAATCAAATCACATCCGTTCAACCAATGCTATCCTATTGATCTTAATAATCCAATCTAATTCAATCAAAATCCAATCTTGCCAAATTCAAATATGATCCCATCAAAATTTGATCTAATCCAATATATCCAAACAAAATCTAGTCAAAATCTGAATCCCATCAAAATCACATCTCATCCAACTATAATCAAGTCATTCGTCAAAAACATCTTTATAATCCACCCATAGCACATTTGCATGCCTGTTCAAACTAGGTCACAAGTTAAGAGACAAATGGAACAACAACAAGGTCAAAATTCCCAAGCGAACATGTCTCAAGACCTTAATAACAATACAAATCCCACCAATGGTGCAAATATTGCTCAAGATCCTAAGAACATCCCACAAGATCCTCATAATGGTACTTCATCACACTCCAACACCAAAAATCAGAACAACTCACCACATGGTGAAGAGAGTATGGCTAATCAACCTGAACTCACACTTGAGGAACATTTTAGTAATCCCGCCAAGGTGCAAATGACTGACCGTCTGCTTGAAAAACATGGGGAAGAAATCTTGGCCCACCTAATTGAGAAGGGTGTCAAACCCCCCTCGGGTGTTGACTTGTCCAAATATAGGGGTGCCCCATCTAACGTACTCCAAGTTTCACAAAATGCACCAAAAGGTTCATACTTCCCCAATGTTCCTCCAGTTGAGGGTTGGCATCAACCTAAATTTGGCAATGTCGTTCTCTATCAGGTTAACTATCCCCCACACTCTTCGACCTCAGTTATGGGAGGTCCTCAAGTGCCTAATCCCAATAATCTTTTTGCCTATGGTATGCCACAAAATGTTCCACAACCTCTGCCATTAATGTTAACAACACCCCCTCCTTCAAATCAACCTATAGTCAACATTGGAGGCACTTCCTTTACCACATCGCTTCCACCTCCTGGGACCACAAATCTACCATCTCAATAGCTTCACCAATCCAACGTTCCACCTCAATTACCTCCACAAGGTACACCCCACTAAACATTCCGGGTGGTACCCAACAACCCCCTTTACAAAACACTTCTTCGCTACCTCGGCCATCTCATCAGCAACAACCTATACATAATACTTTGGCCTCTTCATAGCAACCACCCTACCAACCACAAGGCAATCCATCTTGACCTATTGCTTAGACCATATCCCCCTTTCTCGCATCCAGTTTGTGTCCGCAAACTCAACCACAACACAATACCCCATCTCGGCCCATACAACATTTGGCATCACAACAACCCCCCCAACACTACTACTATCGCAATCAGCAACAATTTCACCAACAACCGCTTTATGCGACCTCCCAACAATCACAACAATACCTTCAACGCCAACAAACCAATACGCAACATCCCATCCAAGCTCCTCAACAACCTACCCCACAACAACAACCCCCGTATCAACAAAATCCCTCGTCTTACCAACAAGGCATATCATCATCCAACCATCCAAATCTGTATTTCAACAATCTGACACTTTCTCAACAGGATCCTTTATCATCCTATCTTCAATATCTCCCAACCTGCCACCGGCCAGCTCGGATCTATTGGAAATCAAAGCCGCTCTAAAGGACCTTCAAGTTGGGGCTACCAAACAATCATTCAAATTTGAAGACATATGCCCATATCCATTTGATCCCTCCATCTCATTAATCCTGTTTCCTAAACATTTTGAGATACCAAAGTTTGACAAATACAAGGGAAACAAAAAACCCTAAGGCTCACTTGCAAGAGTTTTACTCCCAGTGTCAAGAAGTTATGTACAATGACAACTATCTCTTGCACCTGTTCCCACGAAGCTTGGCCCTCCATGCCCTAGATTGGTTCATGACTCTCGAAAAAGGGTCCATAAAAACTTTTGCAGACCTGTCAGAAAAATTTGTATCCTACTTCTCTTTCAATTTGGAGAAGGATACGGACACCTTAGATCTCCTCAAAGAGAAACAACGTGAGGGGGAAACCTTTACTAGCTACCTACAATGGTGGTGTGCATTAGCAAGCTGAATGAATACCCCTTTGAAAGAAAAAGACATGGTCACTCTTTTTGTGGAAAACTCTCATCCTGACATGGCCCATAATTTTAGGTTACATTGTGTCACCACTTTCACGGAGATAGTGGAAAAGGGACGCATCCTTGAATGTGCCCTTATTGCCAAATGACACATCAAAATACATAGTCATGATAAAGAGAGGTCATTTGGCGATAAACCACGATTCTGGAACAAGAACAAGAATGCAGTGAATGATGGCATGACAGACACTAAACACGTCCAAGTGGCTAATACATCCCAAAAACAACAACCGTCTGTACCCAATGCCATATTTGTACCACAGGGGGCACCTCATCCTCCTCAACAGTCAAACCAGAACAATCAGGGGAACACCAAACGTCAATACGCTCAATTAGGAGAACCTCTAAGTGTTGTCTTTAATAAGTTGTTACAAATCAACTATCCCATCACGTACCCTGTCACCAAGCCATTTGATGAGTCCAAACCCAAGCCCACGTGGTTTAAGGAAAATGAATATTGTGAGTTCCATAAAATCAAAGGACACTCTTTAAACAAGTGTCAAGGTCTGAAAAACTACGTCCAAGATCTCATTGATCGAGGTGATATCAAGGTTGACCCCAGTCAAGCTTCATCGTCCAATTCTCAATTATAGATATATCAAAATGCCTTTCCGAATCATAATCAAGGCCCAATCACATCTAACAGTAATCCCCAAGGAAACAACACAAATAATGTGAGCTACAAGAATGTTCCCTTCAGTTACGAGGGTGTTATTCATTACATTGAGCAGGTGGAACCCCGTGTATCCATGATACATGTTAAAGCCAAAGACCCTCAATGTGTTGTTACTACATGACGAGCCCGCATCACTATCCCTACAGCCTCTACACCCGCCCAATCAACTCCTGTAAGCTCTCAGTACAACATCCTTGATCACTTAAGAAAGACCCTTGCTCATATATCCATTTTGGATTTGCTTAAGTCTTCCCTGGTACATCAAGAAATCCTCAATAGAGCCCTACAGGAAACCCATGTGCCAAATGACATCGACCCCACACAATTCCAAGCCTTGGTGGGACATTTGGCTTTATCTCATCAATTGCACTTCAGCCAAAATGATATGCCAAACATCGATGTCAATCATAATCGCCCCTTACATATCGAAGTCGTGGTTGCTCGCCATAAAATAAAAAGGGTCTTGGTAGATAATGGCTCTGCCCTCAATTTGTGTACTTTGAAATTCATAAAACAAGTGGGGTATACTCAAGCAGATTTAAGTAACCATATCATCACAATCAAAGCCTATGATAATGCAAAAAGAAATTCAGAGGGAATTATAAGTCTTCCTATCCAAGTGGGACATGTGCTTCAATATACTATCTGTCATGTCCTTGATCTGGACTTACCATATAATCTCCTCCTTGGCCACCTGTGGCTCCATGCTATGCAAGCCATCCCTTCCACATACCATCAGTGCCTAAAATTCCCCGTCAATGGACAAGAAGTCACCATCTACGCTGACCCCCAACCATTTAAATATTGTTGCGCTTTAGAAGCGTCATTTCCCCATTTACATTATTATCCCAGGGTTGAAATGGGGGCATCCCACTCATCATTTGCTAATCCACCCTCCACCATGATAACCACTCCATCATCCACCACTGATCCTATGGTCACCAAAGTCTAGATCATTGACAAAGGGTGTGGTGAATACGAAATGCATACGGCTCTCAATGTAGCAACCATGCCACCGTCACCACACGAGTATGGTCAACCTTCACATGCTACACAAAAGGAAGACAAGACTATCACCTTCAGTGGTAAAGACATCTCTACCACCACTTTCAGATCCCCAAGTGTCAAGATAGATGCACCAGAAGAGGACATAAGCCAATGGGTCTACCGAGAAGAACCCCAGTCGGACCCTCCTCTAAAGGAATATTTTCAGGAAGCATATCTGTGGTCAGCTAAGTTTGCAGAAAAATATAACTACCAAGGCAGGGGCCTAGGTAAAGAAGAACAAGGGAAGTTGCAACCTATTGATACACCAAAGCTACCAAAAAACATAGGCATTGGGTATGACAGAAAACAGAAAAGCCCTACAACCTCATCTAATGCTTCCAATAGTATCGCCATGGACGATGGCTCATTGGAATACATACCCGAGGAGGAATCCATCATACATGCGTATGATGACGTCGATCACACTGACTTATCATCCATGTTCGAATTCCTATCCGTCTACACCATTAGTGATAGAACAAGGGTTGATTGAGAAAATATTATCTCACTGCTTTGAGTCCTTTATCTTAGAACTCCTAAGGTGTTATTTCTTCCACCTACAACCTGTAGGTCCTCTTACCTTTGAGGCACCCCTGGTTCACTTTATCAACCCTGCTATCATTGCAACTTTGCTGCTCCCAAGTGCTATTTGGTACTCCTTCTTCACGTGCACAAACCAGCCCTTATTCCTTTAAAGACTAGTCACCCTTCCATTCTGCCCAACGTTGTTGCAGGGGTGTGTGGCACTTTCCAAGGCCTCCAAAGTCATCTTTTCCAGTGCTTCAGCAACTCTAAACTTCCCTTTTTCCATCATTTTCAAAAAAAATAGAGTTCTTGGTTCTTGGGCAAGGTTACAACTCAACCTTGGTGGAAACTAGGGTTTCAAAACTGTTCAGAACCAGTTTAGGACTGGTGAAGAGTTCTTCATGAAAACGGACTGTTACGGGCTCTTCCTTGCCACCATGCAGAGCCAAGACACTCCCCTAAATCCTCAAAAAAGAATCTTTCAAAAATCTTCACTCCCCTGCAAATTATTTACGCTGTCCTCAAGCTTTTCCTAGCCGGGTTCTCACTGTCTCGCCTAGGAAAAATCATTTAGCATGCTAACAACTCTCAAAAAGCATTCTTTATTTACAATATGTACAGGTGTGGAGTCTAACCTAGCTTCCTCTGTTCCCATACTTCTTGGTACGGCCAGGAAATAGGCTAGAACTCCATTTTTTTTTATTTTAACAGTCAAAACAGCAAAACACAAAACCACAAAATAACAAGAAAAGGAAATAGCGATGGGTTAACTGACTATACAGTCACAAGAATGATTGAAATGACTTCCCTACATGCTGTAACAAATAGCCAAATGCCTAAATCAATTCATTAAATTGCTATTTCCAGAAAACAAAACAGAAAACTGTATTTTTCTTTAACAAAATCACTGTTCTATTCACTTTCTCATAAACTGCACGCCACCAATCTTCCAACCTCTTCTCCAGGTCGAAAAACACCTTTTTTACAATGTCAAGAAGAAGTTAGGTTACATTAGGGTTCACGTTTTTAACCAAGAATGGCAAAAAAACACGCGGTTTGAAAACACAGTGTGTTTTCGAACTTTTCCCAAAAACTTAGGAAACGCCTCCAAAAGACTTCCCAATTTATTTTTAATTTTACCTAAGCTTAAAATAGGTCCCCTTACACCTTATCAATTATGTATAAGACCATTACAAAACAAAACCAAAAGATTAAGAGCAAAACATTAAAATTACGCTTGTATTCGAGTAGGTGCTCCTGCACCAATTAGCCTATCCCTTTGTCACCCTGAGCTTATTGATTAGGACCTACGTAATACCACACCTGTCAATATGTATGCAGATACATATGTCAACCTTATGGGATTGGGGGAGGATGAACACTCCAGTAGCAAAAATAAGAATAAGAAAAGTAAAAAATGGTCATATAGTGAAAACCTCCCTAAGGCGCTTCCTGACCTTGAAAAAGTAAAAATAAAGGATGCATCTGATGGCGAAAACCTCGAAGAGGTGCTGGATGATGGAGATGTTCATCTTCCCCTTGTAGGAACTCAGTTATCCACTCGATCATCCATTCTAATTGAAGAGACTCAAGAAGTTAATCTGGGTACTGTTGAAAATCCTAAAATCACCTATGTGGCTAAGTCACTCTCAGAATGAGAGTATCCAGTCATCATGTAGCTACTCTGAGAGGGAATCATCAACTTTGCTTGGTCATATTCAAACATGCCAGGTTTAGACCCTGCCTTAGTGGTTCATCATCTAGACGTTCACCCAGATGCCAAGCCTGTCAAACAAAAGCTCCGTAAGATGCATCCGTAGGTCGCATTATTAGTCAAAAAAGAATTGGAAAAGTTACTAGAGGCAGGTTTTATTAGACCAATTGACTACTCTGAGTGGATCTCCAATATAGTACTAGTTGCCAAACCAAATGGATACATTTGGGTCTGCACAGACTTCAGAGATCTTAACAAGGCCTGCCCAAAATATGACTTCCCTCTACCTAACATTGACATGTTGGTCAACCTCATAGCAGGACACGAGATGCTCTCCCTTATGGATGGCTTCTCTGGTTATAATCATATTTGAATCGCACCTGAGGACCAACACAAGACCGCCTTCACAACACCTTGGGGCACTTTCTATTACAATTTTATGCCCTTTGGTCTCAAGAATGTAGGGGCAACATATCAGAGGGAAATGACAATCATCTTCCACGACCTCATTCATATCATCATGGAGGATTATGTTGATGACTTGCTAGGAAAATCTAAAACACGAGCAGAACATCCTACTGTCCTAAAGCAGATCTTTGAACGGTTAGAACATTACAAGTTGCAACTAAATCCAAAAAAGTGCGTCTTTGGGGTTACATCAGGAAAATTGTTGGGTTTTATAGTCTCCAGAAGGGGTATTGAAGTTGATCCTG